>JAPDSC010086382.1:47982-78792 GCA_026290005.1 Latrodectus geometricus | reverse complement strand
TAATTTTAAACTGCAGTTTCAATTTTAATAAAGGAAAATAAATTAGGATTTTTATGAAGTATCGGTTATTTTGCCTAGATTTGATAAAGTAATTAAATATAAATAGGCAAACTTTTCTGATTGTTACTTAATTCTCAAATAATCTCTAGTTAGAAGTAAGTGGTTTTCTCAATAGTGAGTATAGTTAATGTTTACATTTACCCAAATAATAATAAATTTTTCATTACTTATCTTTAAATGTTTTATTCTTTTACGAATTAAAATTAAAAATTAATGACAAAAATTTTCAATAGTATTTTATAGTATAATTGAAGAAACTGAGTTTCTTTCCAGCATGTGTTGGATTTGCGCAATACTTTTAGGGTCTCACAAACTTTTCATAAGTATTATGGAATCCATATACTAAAAAATTTAAAAACACTAATGTAATCAAACAAAAGAGAAAACATCGTACGATTTATTAAACTGTAGCATTTAACACAGTTAGGAAATTTTGAAAGAATCGATGGAAATAAGGTATTGAAAAGTATAAAATGGAGTTTCTTGAACCAAAGATCCAGTAGAAAATATAAAATAAAATTAGATGAGATAACTATAGTGGAAATAAAGAACTAGAAATGTAATAATAAAAATTGGAAAGCTTGGAGTGATATGGTAAAGCAAGCCAAGTCCTATTGCGGGCCGTTGCACAGTGAAAGAAAGATATAAGGTGAGATAAATATTATAAAGCAAGAAATTTAAGTAAATATTCGCACAACTTTCATTCCTTGTTTTATTCATCAGAAGAAACGCCATAAAAATACAAGATTATATTTTTATTAAGGAATTTGTCTTCAGAATTTAAAAAAATGACTCATTACGTATTTTTTTCTTTTTCCTAAAAGTCTTTTCTTATGTGTTAAAATACCCTAGTAAATGTTGAAATACATTGATTTTATAACTAAAATAATGTCAAAATCCACGGTTGCATAAAAACTCATTTTATTAGCTGATTGAAAACTCAAAAAAGATTCAGATTTTTACTAAGCACATATTATACAACTGAGCAACCTTTTGTTAAAAGCGAAAAAGTTTTTTAAGACAATTAATAAAATTTTAAGTTTGATTTCATAAATTTCGAGTTTAAATTTTATACTAAGAATAATTTTAAAATATGTTTGAACTTTCTCATAATTTGAAATATAGTAAGAACAGGATAAGACATTTTGGAGTAGTTTATCAAATATTAACTCTAGAGACATTACTTCTATTTAGAAAATATGTGAAATCAAAATGAATTCTAAGGAAAAATAGCCATGTATATTTATATTCTTTAAATAATCTTTGACCACGTAAACTCATAAACTCCTAAGATTTTGCTCCTAAGCAATTTAGATAGTTGTAAACATTTGTATTAAAGATTCATCTAAAATATTTATGCTATTAAATAACAAAAAAAAAAATGGATAATTTTGAATTTCTTGGAAGAATGCTACTGTTATCCTGACTTGGTACGAAATATTCTTTACATAGAAAAAGAAATATCCCATAATATTTATGGAAAACGAAAGATGTTATCCTTTTTTTTTAATAATTATTTACTCATACATTTAAACTAAAAAGAGGAAAATTTATATATCCTTCTACCAGAAATATCACTATAGAAATAATAATAACTGACATAGAATCGACAGAATTTAAAATTTATCCTTCTTACATATATACACAGATAATATTGCCCCAGAAATAGGAGAAATATATGGGTTAAACAACTATATTCTCTTTTGAGTGAAATCTTTTTTTTTTTTTTTTTTTTACAAATTAAAATATTATTAATTTTTCTATTTACTGAAGTCAACTTCAAATAAGTTATAGCTAATTAAACAATATGAAACGAACTCAAAAGAATTATGCACATACAATTACTTACATTATTTTATCGTTTAATAAAAAAAGGAAAACAAATTATAAATATTACATATGCAATATATACTTTATACATACATACTAACCAGAAAGCTTATTTACTATATAAGTACTGCAAATTTTAGATAATGTAATGACTTTTAATATATTTTGATATTCTGTTTGATTCATTATGGTTCTCACTTTGTTTTCTTCTTAAATAATACCGAAACTGAAGCAGACGAAAACTAAATTTGTGTTGCCATACCTACAAGAAAAACAAATTTTTGTATATGACCGCTCTGAACTAGATTTCTAAAATTTATTAGAATTTAAAAAAAAAATTAACCTAAAAATAAACTAAAAAACATGGTGGCTAAAAATAATTCAGTTCATTAAAAGTTTATTAAAAATTATTCGAGGTCTCTTATTTGTAGAAAATATTTTTCCAAAAAATAGAAATCTTTCCCTATCGTAATATATATGAAATTTCAATATCAGTGAATTCGTTGATGATTGAAATATTGGTATTTTATTTTATTAAGTTCGAGAAAATCTTGCAATGCTAATTCTACCACTGATTAATCCAGTTAAATATAAAGAATATTAATTTCCAATTTTGCAATCTGGCTTATTTTTCATTTATTGTTATTATTTTTGGCAAATTGATCACGTGATTACTCTAGCTGCCATTTTGGTTCATATTGCTGTCGTGTCTATAATAGCAGTGTTTTTTCTCAATTGTTCCGAGAAAAATATCAGTTGGCTTTCAGATCCATCCCATATTTATTATCTATCATTCTTTTATTATTGATTTTAAATTGCAAAATCACTTAGTTGAGGCAATTGCGTAAAGTGAATCTTTATTTACATTCATCTAACATCAGCTGCTAGGTTAGTTTCTAAGAAAACTATTTTTGCATATTTTTATATTCATTATAATAAACGTGTATCATGGTTAAAATCAATGCGCTGTGTAAAAATAGGTAACAAGCATAAAATTTTAATTTTAAAATTACATCAGCGGCATAATAGCATGCTCTTTTGTATTGGTGTACTATGATTGGTGTATTTAAGAATAGTTGTAACACTTGTTTTGTTTTCACTTTTGACGTTGTTTTATCTATGATTTTAAACCTATGCGAAAACTTAGCAATGTAGGGAAAAAAATTTCAAGAATTACGTAATCAATAAATCATTTTGCTGTGTTTATGAAATATAAAAGGTTTAATAAAATCGAAATAGGTTTAATTTATGTATGCTTTGGAAAAATTTTTTCTTGATTAAACACGTTCAATTCTGATTTTCTGAAAAATGTTTCATGCATATTTTTATAAAACTCTTATATTTTTCTAATTTAATATAAAATTATAATTTTTTTATTTGGTAAGGGAAATTCTCTGTTTACATATATCACTTTCTTATTTTGCATCAGAATCTTTACTATTCATTAGTCTCTAAATACGAGAATTGTGAGATTACAAAAGTGTTAAATTACGTAATAAAATATTTATAACATTAATATAAAATTTTAGAATTTTAATTTATTCTTCACATTGAGTACTATGCATAATTCTAAGATGACAAATACTTTAAGAGTTTTTATAATTAAAGTTTTTGAAAGCTATATAGCCTATATATATATTAAAATTGATCATGTTTAAAGTTTGATGCTATTGCTTTTATTAATATTTTCAAATCAATGCCTGCTAATAACAAATGCAGAAATATTAATTTGTAAATATTATCTGTAAGGGGTATCCACTGTTATACATTGTTTACCCAAATGAAAATAAATCTGAGAAAGCTTTACAAAAAAATATTGCTATTCGTTTTGCTTATATTTCTTCATTAATAAACATAGATTAATCTATGAACACATTGTCATCAATATGCATACTATAAGTATTCTAAGTACATTCCAAATGAAAGAATCAGCTATTTATATTGTTTTGCATTTACTATTGTATAAAATCGTTTTATAGATATGGAAATGTGTTTGTCTTATACATATCATGTTTCAAACAAAAGTTTAGTTCTGTTAATAGATAAGTTTTCATGAATTTAAAGTAAAAGGGTTTCTTGCAATCATTTGTAAATAATATGGAATAAATTATTTTAAAGTGGAAATTGTTAATGGATTTAAAGAGATATGTTATTTGGGGAATGTACATCATATTTACATCATTGGTAATATAATGTAAATGAATCAAACTGAAATTCTTAAAGAAAATACTCAATACCAAGTGTGATGAAATAAATTAATAAATTCAGCTTCTTGGTCTTATATTTGTAAAGATTAGCATATTGTTTATGTCAGTGTTTAGAAAAAAACATGTACTGTGTATTTTCTGACTTTCATCTTTAAAAATTATTTCTGAATTGAACACAAAATTATTTCCTCTTAATTGCTAGTTAATTTAGTTTATATAAAATTGTACTAAGTTTCTGTGGTAAGGTTAAAATAATTTAAGAAAAATTAACAATTACAATCATAACTACATTAATTGTTTGACATATTTTATAAATATTTTATAACCCTTTTGTGTTTAAAGTGATATTATTTGGCATTAAATATAGTGTATGAAATTGCGTTGTGTGTACTGGGTATTAAATAGAATTGCTTTATTTTTTACATTCTAAAGCTATAATTACTTGAGCATATTAAAGTTATTGATGGTTTTATCCACAATTTCAAATAGCAATGAATGTGAACTTTAATTCATTAGTGTTTAAATATTTGTGAAGTTTGTATATTTCTGAAAAATAAAATTGCAGATGGAAAATTTTTACCTAAATGTTGAATTTTCAGTGAAACATATATAATATTATATTTCAGTCTTATAATTGCCAAGTTATTAAACGCATTATACAATGGGTATAATGCATTTAATAACCTGGCACATGTAATATAAGTAAATATATAATTCTTTCCTATTATAATGTACATCAAGATTGAGTAATAAATTGAGAATGTTTATCATTCTAAATAAAGTTTTTCATTCCTTCCAATCAAATGGACTAACATTTCTAAAAACTAACTTATGAAAGGATATTGTTATTTAAGAATAACAAATAAATATTAGGTATGATGGCATACATTTTATGACTGATTCATTCTATCTGCTTTAGATTCTATTGATTCTATTTTACAATTTCTATTTTCTCAGTATTATCAATCAATAAAAGTTCACATATTTTTTAACTAATTTAAAAATATGTAAAAAAAGAGGGAAAAAATCTAAAGAACATAGAATTTATTAATAATTTCGTAATGTATAGAGAAAATATAAAATTTAATCTAAATATATTTTTACATTTATTTTCTAATTAAGTCTCAATACTTACTCCTTTTAGTAACATTAAGAATTTGAATGTGATATATGTCCATTCTGTTTTAAACCTAAATATTATCTTCAAATTATCACCGAAGGTGAACAAAAACTGGATTTTATGTATTACAATATTTAGTTGATTAGCCTAAAAATTTAAATGTGAAAATTTAATATATATTTTATTAAAAGTTGATTAAAAAAATAAATATGAAGTCTGAATCTCTATTTAATTTGATGATTGCCTAAATGTAATTAAGTATTCAGTTAAAGCATGTATTCAGGAAATGTACTGAATATTAATTAAATGTTCATTAATCACTAGCAAAAGGAAGTAAATTATTTATTGTGCTATGTGATTAATCATTTCAGTGTAAAATGCACTAATGTAATGTGTATTAAATGTATAAGTAAATTTCTCTGTTGTATTCTTACAGTTTTTTTCTATTCTTATTTTTTTATGTCTGATTTTAAATTTTATAGGTTGTGAATCTACTGTTACTATGGCTGAAACTGCATTAAATTTTGGACCTGATTGGTGAGAATTTTTTTAGTCATTGGAAATTAAGTTTTAGATTCAAAATTTGAAACAACTGTACATTGATAAATAAAAATGTATTTAAGTATCTTGTAAGATAATTTCAATAAATAAATTTGCACTCTATATTTAGGATTCGTGCATACTCTGCTGGTGCCTCTAATACAGCAAATCCACCATCTACAATGCCCGTACCTAAATATAGCTTAGCAGAATTTCGTTACGGGCGGGAAGAAATGCTGGCTTTGATACCAAAAGATGTAAAGCCCCCTCCTTGTTTAAAAGAGTTTCCACATCTTGTGCATGACAAATTTCAGATGCCTTTGGCGCTAATTCCCATAACAGAAGATGAACAGGTTTAATTTTTAAAAGAAATAAATTTATTTTTTGTATATTAAATATTTAACTTCCATTTATAAACATTATTTGCTTAAAATATCTTTTTTATTATTTCAAAATTGGACAGTGATTTGGTTATTTTTTATTGATGCTTTAAACACAGCCTAATTTTTATATTAATTCCTATTTAAGTGTTATTTAAACTGTCGTAAACTTGTTTTAGTAATAAACCTATTTTTAAAATGTACATCTTGCACAAGTGCAGTATGTAGAGCATTCTTGTAATAAAACTAAAATCTGACACATAATTTCTAATTTGATTGTACAAAGAATAAAGTATAATATAATCTGTGATTATTATTTCATAAAAGCATAAACAGCAAGAGCTTGATGTGAAAGCTGGTCCTATTTTCATAGAAGTTACCAAGCAAAAACACCTCCCTTTTTTTACGTATTTCCTTTTTTAAACAAATAATTACAAAAATATGTTATATTCTAAAATATAGCATAAATTGTCTTAGTCTTCTATATGCTCCAAAAGAAAACAAATTATTTCAAAATGAGAAGAATGTTGTAAATTTTCCAGACAATTTTAAAGTTGTCAGATTAATTATTCACCTATTATACAAAGCATTTAATAAGTTAGTTACTTTGTTAAATTGATGCTTCACATGCTTTGTGTCTATGTATAGTGCTAAAGTAAGCATTTTGAACATTTTAAAAAGCTGTATCATCTGAAGGTATACTTAATGTCAATTTTATAGCATTTATAAAGTCTACTGTGTTCAATTTTTTCTTCAGTTGTCACATTTCTTACTTGAAATTTAAAACTAAATTTTCTTCACCTTTTGTTCTTCTTATATCTGCTGAAATTATTACAAAGTAAATATCCCCCCCCCCAATAACTATCATGTGAACTCTAAGCTCAAACATTCATTTAAGGGGATACATTTATTTACTAGCTATCAATGCAATTTGTCTTTTTCACAACATATCCATGATGCATTATTTTTTACATCTTAATTTCATCATCAAACTTCTGGCATTCTGTAAAATTTTTGTGTCTCTATCATTAATTTTCTTCTTTCCAAAGATATTTTGTGAATTTCTTCATAATGTCATTCATTGTATATTGTAATATCTAATCCTTCATTTGGTTTATTTTCTTTTTCTAGTTTTCACATTAAAATATTAATCTACAATTGTCTGCAGTTTTACCTTAAATAATTCACCTGTAATTTACTTAAAGTAGTTAAAGAATAATGACCACATCAGTGAAATTTTCATTGCCTTATTATCTTGCAATAAGGTATTTTATTTATTATTTTTTCCATTTTTTGGTCTTTTACTTATTTTTAATACTTATTTAAATATTTTCTTCCTTTGTTTTCAACTGTACCACTACCTCTTTCTCTCAGAACCTCATTCAAATTGCTGTTGCATTTATTGTGAAATCATATAGTTTAGAATGTTTTTGTAATACAATATTATGCTCTTAAAACAGAATTTAATGTTCCAAATCATTGTGACTTATTTTAGTTGCTATTACTGTTTAAGAAACATTCTATAGTAATAGAATTTTAAATCCTTTCACATATCCTGTTAACCTAATTTATCATAAATATGGTTATTGATTCAAATCTGGAAAACCAATGATTAAAAGGTTATGTGTTTGATAATCTCTAAGCTTGAAAGTACAGAATTTTTTATTCTTAAATTGATTAAAAATTCAGCATCATTGATTTTCAAAACATTAAAGTGTGTATTAAATATTTTGTAATATCAAAATTTTCCTGCAAGATCTTTGTAAGGCTTTTAAGAATATATACCTGTTTAAAATATCTTAAGACTGCTGAATTTTGCAATCTGCATTAATCCTAAAAATCTCTCATGAGAGTAAAAAGTGAATATTGTAACAGTGTTCCATTTGTAAAGGTATTCAATTATTTCAAAATTATAGTTACATTTTGCTCTAGTAAATTTGTATTGAAAGATAGAAACAAAAAACATAATTTTGTTACATCATGCACTAATCTTCAGGTGCAGTAATTTTTTGACTACATTAATTTTGTTGTGTAGAATAAATGCAAGCACATTATTCTTTGAGAATAAGTCGAATGTTTAATCTTGAATTTCAAAAATATCAATGTTTAGTATTTGGAAATTGAAAAAAATGGGAGGATAAAAATAATCCAAAAATCTTTATGAAAATTCTTCCTTATAAATATTTGTTCTAACTGTTGAGCTAATTGTTTGTAACATATTTTTTATGTTTTTAGCTCTTGAATGTCTTCAAATAGCCTCTTTGAGGCATTCAGCACAATTTGTGAAACTTATGATGTTAATAATTTGCTAATGATATAGCTTTTGCAATTTTTATGCTTTTATCCTATTCATATTCTAAGAATAGGATAAAAGCATATATATGAGTTCATATTTTTTCAATTCAGATATTATACACAGAGTTGTCATTATTAATTTCACATTTTGGTGTATTGTGCAAACAGGCTGAGCAAAATATGATTTGCTGGACATTGGAAAAATTATAACTCTTTGGAGGAAACTCAAAAAGTTATAAAAAAAATTACAATTGTGTGAGCAAGGTAATATTGCTTAAATAATGTACATACTTTTCTTAATGTATTATTTATTAATTATTTTTTCTGGCTGAAGCAGATTTTTTTCCCTATGCGTTTGAAAAATTAACTGTATAATTTTTTTTATTAAACACTTATTTCATTCTTTATTTAACTTCAGTTTACCGTTATAGGGTCTGATATTCTATCAGGCTTGTATTCAGGGATGATATATAACCTTTTCCATTTAATTTTATTTTATTTTGAGTATTGAAGTTAATCATACAAATTCAATTCCAATTGTTTTGTAATTTAGATTTTGGGAAACCTTGTATAACCTATTTTAATTATTTTTTTCAATTAATAAAACAGAAATAAATTTTTGAAGTGTAAAAAACATCTTAATTTTAAATTTTATGTTTTTGTTTGAAAAGTTTTTAGCCCTTTTTAATTATATTATAAAGATTCATAGACTATTAGCCTTTTGCTAACAACATTAATAGTTTTTTTCTTTTTTTTTTTAAGTTTTCAATATATTTTAATTTAAAGCTTTAGAAACCTTCAAGTTGCCTTATAATTCTAAGCTATGATAATGCAAATGTTTCTGATTAAGTTAAAAATGCTTTAAATTATAGTACAATTGTATGCCAATGTTTATTTGCAATAAAAATCTTGCAAATTTGCATCATTTATAAAATATTTTTATATAACTATAAATAATTATGACTAAGTTTATTAAATAGGTAACAACAGTAAAGTAAAAAATGTTTTTGTATATTGAATTTGCTAATATTACCAAGTAGTCTAAATAAATTAAAAATCAATTAAATATAAGATAGTTTGATAAAATGTTTTTAACATAATGAAAATAATTTGCACGAGTTTGTTCATTCCTAAATTTGAAATTTATTTAATTTTATATATCTCAAAAATATAAAATTGTATCTAAAAATATGTTGATTGCTTAAGTAGAGAGATATTTAAAATATTCATTTTAGTAAATTAAATTAAAAGCATTGTGAGGTGTGATTTTTACTGTTTAAAAAATTGCATGTAGTAAGTAGATATTGTAAGTATGTTTTGAATTATTTTAATATTTTTATGAAGTTTTTTTCGTTCTTTTGTTATAACAGTGATATAAATAAAGTTTATTTGGTTAAATTATAAAATTTTAAGGAAAATACATGATTTCTAATTTTATTTTATTATTTATTTATTTATTTTTTGAAAATATGAACTTTTCTTTCAATCAGCTCAGTTTTTCGAAATTAAAATTCTTCACAAAAAGTAGAGTACTACAAATCAAGTTTTTAATTATTTTTTTTTATAAACCTCTGGGATGAAATTATCATTAAAACCATCTTTTTTTTTTTTTTTTTTTTTTTTTTTTTCCATCTAGCGACTTTGGACAAGATCAGTAAATAGTGATGCAGCTTTAAGAGCCTCTGGTAAATCAGTGCCTGGTATGGGACGAACAGGTAGAGGAGGATCTGTTGATAGAGGAAGAGGACGAGGTTTGTTTATTTTGATATTAAAACTTTGCATTTTTTTTCAATACTTTTGACAATTATTACTTGTCTAACTGTAAATAACTTTTTTAAAATATTCTTTTAATATATATTGTTATAATATAGTTCAATTCTTATGTACATTGACAAGCTATAAATTCCAACTGAAAGATTAAGCTTTTATTCTCTTCGTGAAAAAAATCTTTGATGGATAATTTTAATTTGAGAGTTTTATTTTTAAAGCAAAATGTATATGGTAATGGAAAATCAAAGACATTATAAAATTATCCTCTTTTTTTATACATGAAGAATAATATCTTTTACCTAAAAAAGCAATATACATTTTGTAAATTTTAACTACAGGAAAAAAAAAAAGCATTTAAAGATGAGCAAAATCAAAATAAGGCATAATAAAAGAGAAAATCAAAGCTCTGCTAATTGAAGTTAGTGTGTTTTAAAATCAAAGATTTTATAGATTAATTGAGAAAAACTGTGATATATTATGTTGAAAGATCTAACAAATTAATATTAGTTACTATGGTAAACATGTGTCAACATGGGGCTTTAGAGAAATAAATGTTTGGATTGATTGTATTATATTTAATAGTGTAATAAATAAATAAATTAAAACAGATAAGTCTGGAATGGTTGAATAATTTTAAAAGATTCTTTAAATGATAAAAACCACTTTTTTTATTAAATATTTATGATAAGTAATTACTTTTTTATTAGTTTTCATTTTTATCATATCAGTATGAAACAATACTGATTCTGAATCTAATAAAAATATTTTTATAAATCTGATGCGGAAAAAAAATTAATGGAAAAAAAATATAATCTGATTTAGAAACTTTATAATTTATTATGCTTTAATGCTTTTAAGATCTTATTTAAATCAAAAATATGGAAAACATTAATTTTTACAAATTTATACCACTGTCACTATTAAAAGTATAGTTAATATAAATATGTGTTCATAATTACATTTGCTCAAATATTATAGATAGAATAATATTTATTTAATGTGTATATGTTTGCACCTCCTGTAATATGTTTTGTAAAATCTACAAATCGTAATATATACTTTATGTTTGGCTCAGCCTGGTCCAGTGGTTGGACATTATTCTTCAGAGCATAAGATTCTGGTTTCAATTGCAGTCACAGTTGAACATTGACTTTATATCCAAAATTCATTCAATTTATCCATTCTAATTTAAGAAAGGATGCATAAGTAATTTTTTTTGTAATGAAATTGTTTGAAATATTGCATACTTTTATATTTAAAAATATCTTAAGAATTTGATGAGGATACCTCAATTTTAAAAGGCTTCAACATATAAAAAAGTGAACAGTTCTAAAAATTAAAAATCAATATCAAGGTTTTTTTATTTATTTGAATTTTTTTATTGAAGGAAATTTCACAATACATTTGAATAATAAAATACCTGCATTGAGGAAATGTCATAAATTCAATATATTTTAACAAGCTTTTTCTTTAATGATTTTTCAGTTCAATAGCAGCTTTCCCAAAAACATCTATAAATATTGAAATAACAATATTAATGAGACTTGATGCAGTAGCATTTTACTGAAATAAGTATGTGAAGCAAATAACCCTTTTCCTTATAACTTCATATATTATATTTTACTTATTTCATTATTGTTGCAAAAGGACTACTTATAAATATGTGTTACAGATGTTTCCATTTTGGATTATAAGGTATGACAATTAAAGTATTATCTATATTAACAAACTGTAGTGACATGCAAATTTACTTTTTAATTCTGAATCTCCATAAAAGCTTTTAAATAGGATATGCAAATACAAGGTAAACAAGAAAGTTCTTGTCGTTTTTGTATTGCCAATGAAAGAATTAATAATAAGTATGCAAAGTAGTGTTTGATGTCATTGAGTCACTGGTCAGTTGTTATAAAAGCAGGTACACAGTATGCCTTCATCAATCATAACTCATACAGTAGCGAAGAGAAATGGACGTTTTGAGAAGCTCGTTCAGTGTTGTTTATCTACGACTTCAAAGTGCTGCATCAAGTTGCCAAATATGTCCAGCATTTAAGGGTAGTGTTGTGAATGAATGTACAGCAAGGTATTGGTTTCACAAATTCAGGTCAGGAGCTATGTTCCTCTGTGGTGAATAGTGAATGACCAAAGCCTTGAATAACGAAGCCCTGTTAACCAATAAAAAACTGTCAACCAATAAGGAAGACGGTTTTTAAACGTATAATGAATTTGCCATACAATTTAACGTTTCCGATGAAATGGTTAGATTTCATCTGAATCACTTGGGTAAGACATACAGGTTGAATAAATGGCTTCCTTACACACTGTTGAAGTCCATAAGTAACAACGAGTCGTAGCTTGCTTATAACTGATTTATCTTCATTGTAACCATTTATCAAGGACTGACCAGTGATGAAAAGTGGGTTCTGTATGACACTCCTAAACATTACAAACATTGGTTGTCACTCCCGGATACTATACTGTTCAGTGGAAGACTACCTATACAACCATGCTTTGTGTATGATGAACTGGTCATCAAGTGGTTGATTATGAGCTGTTACCAAAAGTTCACTGAGGACTTGTACTCACAGCAATTGGAATGTGTGCAGCAAGCATTGCAACAGAAGGAATTAGCTCTGGTTAGTTGCAAGGGTCTAATTCTTGATCGATAAAGAGAGGCTGTATGTCACGCAGGTGACCAGAAGTACCATACAGTGACTTGGTTGAAAGACTTTGTGTCATCCTCCTTACACACCTGACCTTGTACCATCAGATTATCACTTCTTCCATTCACTGGATAGTCATCTTCATAAAAAACCTTTCAGCAATAAAGCAGACTTGCACCAACCATTCATTAACTTCTTTGCATCCAAAATTCTCAAGTTTTACCGCAAGGGGATTGCTCAACTGTAGATGCCTTCTCAGAGGCTGCTGGATGCCAAGAGTGGTTACTTTGGAAACTAACAATAGTCTATACTTTCTGTAGATCATATGCTGTTGGTTTATTAAAAATGGCAACTTTCTTATTTTCCTTGTATAATGAAGAAAGAAAGTATAGGAGGGGGGGATTTAGGTGTATTTAAATGTTATGATGCAAAAGTTAAAACATCTACTTTAAATACTGCATACAAAAGTACTAATTGCTTCACTACTACTATTTCATTTAAACCAATTTATTTTAAATGTAAAATAAGACATTTGCTTATATCAAATTTAATCTATATTTTCTAGAAACTTAAATATTTTAATTTATTTTGTTATGCTATTAAAAAATAAAATGAATGTGTTTAAGTAAAAATTTTGCTCTGAATTATAATATAAAGACAGAAGTTATAAACATAAACCAAAATGACTATATTTAAAATGCAGTCAACATTTCAGTGTTATTTCTTTAGACAGAAATTATGCTTAAAAATAAAATAAAATTTAAATGTATGATTAAAAAAAATTTTTTTTTACTTAATGCCTTTTTATCCATGTGTGCAATTTTTTGTTGCATAAAATATGTGTTTCATGTAAACCAGGTTAAATATAAGGTTAATTGTTATAAATTTATTACTTTCCAGGGCGTGGGGGCTATTATCAAAGGGGATTAATGCACGATGATCCTGATGATGGCCTACATGGATTTTCTCGTCCTAAGCCAGTTGAGAGAAGTCTTAGTGCCAATGAACGAGATCTGCGTTGGGATGATAGGTGAAATAATTGTTAACTTTTTAACTCATGTAATTTAATGACAGTTTTTTCCAATTTTAAAGTGATAAATGTTGATTTAATTTGTATACTTTTACATTCCTGGTATTGCATTTTCAAACATTTTAAAAGGTTAGTATTTTCTCAAAAGAAATTAACTTAGCAATTTTCATACATTAAATATTTGAAAGGATGAAACTCCTGTCTCCAAAGAGAAGTGTCACTGTAGTTCAGTTATTTCTTATTTTGTTCAGTTCATATTTTTTGTAATTTATTCAAATCTTAGGCAATTGCTTTCTATAGTTAAAGGCATATATTACCTAAATACAACTGTATATTTATAAGTAATTTTGAGACATAGCTTGATAATGGGGATGCTACTGAATGATATGAAATTGAAACATTGTAAAAATAAGTTATAAATGTGAAATCCATTGAAAATTATATTAGATTGGTTTATTAAAAAAGTAACGCCCAACCTTTATCAAAAGATAAAGGCTGGGCGTTACTTTTTTTTACTATCGCTACTTCTTTGATAAAAAAAGCAAAGTGGAAGTTCATCACTATGTTTTAGTCTTAAAAAATAACAATTTTTCAATGAATATCAAATTTAATTTCTATGTGACATAGAAAACTGACCTAGCTAATTCCAAAGAATGGGAGCCAGGTGGTTAGCTTTGTTTTTTGATTCAACAGTTCTTATATTCAATTCCCACCACATCATGTATGACTATTTTTAATGTTTCCAAATCCACATTAAATTGTAAAGTTCCAATCTCATTAGCTCTTGTTTACAAAAATGAACATAGAGTGATCAATAAACCAAATCATCCTAAGTATAGGACTTGCAGATTTGCTGCAATATCATTACAGGCTGACAGTAAGATAATGGAAATGGCTTATACATTTATAAGGAATCCTTTACTATTTTGCTGTAAGATGCCTTTGGTATGTGAAACAGCTTTAATTTGCCTATCAATCAAGTGATACTAATACCGAAAAAGAGTAGAAGTTAAGTACCATTCTTCAGGGAAATACTGTAAAAGTTCCAGGGAGAATAAGTAGGGATAATGAAGAAAATATCAATTCTAGTTTGAATGCTCTAAAATAGACCATAAGAATTCTATTATATTGAGGTCAAGTGATTGTGTTGACCAATGTAAATGTTTCACTTGATCTTCATCAAATCAGGATCAGATAAATTCCATTTCATAAATAAGAGTATTTTTATCCTGAAAATATCGCCTTTTTTTAGGAAATAAAGTTTGCATCATAGAATGGAGGTAGCTAACCCAAAAAAATTTTCCCCTGTAATCCCTTCAGAGCAGGATTGTGATTGGGCCAGCAGAAAAAAACCACTTCTCATTTTGTGACAGATTGAACTTCATGCTTGGCAATTGAAAGAAGACAGTCTTGATTGTACATTTGTACAGTTATCATCCTAGCATGTATCTATATTGTGGGGAATAATTTTCTTTGGGAATATCAATGTCTTCCTCTTGTCGATTGACTAGGTTTTGTGGGTATGGCAAAGCTGTAGTCTATGTTTAGCATTCATATGTCTAATTTGAAATTGCTGCTCTGCCATAACTATATTATTTATAGAAGTGTCTTTTAATTATTATTATTGTCATTGGGGAAGTCAGTTGATGATTAAGCTCTGGTCGTTTTGGCTGCACTTTTAGGCATTTCAATACTTGTTGATCTTTTTCACTCAGCTCTTCCTTTACCCACTCGTTTGTTTCACTATGCCATTATGTGGCGCAGCTTGTCCTTTTTGGACCTTGTGTCACAAAACCCAACCAACTATACCATTATGATTTTTAGAATAGTTCTTGAAACCTAAAAGCTGAGACATTTCAACATTTGTACTAACTAGTTAAATTGTTTTTATTTAGCCACTTTAAAAGTCTAAAATCTAACATATCTGATATAAATCCGATATATTAAATATGTGTGTGCTTTTTATGTTGAAAAACAAAACTTGTTAAGGTTTCATTTTGGTGTTTCTAAAGCAAATTTCTAACAGATATTTAATCTTTAAATATTCAACTATATTCCAAAAAACAAGTTTGATAAAGGTGTAAAATGTTATGTTTTATTGTGCTTAATATTCATTTTATTTTAAAAAATTTGTACCAAGATTCGTCAAACAAAAGTATAACTTTATAAAGTTCTTCAAAGCTTATTTTCAGTTACTTGTAAATAAATTTAATTTTTCGTGATTAATTTTATTTGTAGAAATCATTGGGTAAAAGATCTATCGTTTCTAATTGCAAAATTTTAAAAGTATGGATATAAAAAGAATTAGTATTTTTCTGAGAGTTTTTTATACTCTAAATTTCATTATAGAAAGTAACTGGTAGCTTTCATTTAATTCTGGCAGTGGTTCATTTTTTGAAGGATGGAAAATTTTGAAAAATCTCTTACCACTTTCCCATTAAATATTAACTGCAAATTAGACTAACAGATCAATTTTCTTTGGCTTTAAAAGTTTCTTAATAAATAAATATTTTACTTTTCGTAAAAATATGGTCTAAATAAATCAGATTAAATGCCTTCTTCTGTATGACAAGTAAACAAAAATAATCAATTATGTGCTGCTGATAGATTATTTTACAGTTGTGTGTATGCATGCATCAGTATATAACATTTTTGTTTTAGAATATTTAAAGTATTGTTTATGTGGCTGTTTCTAAACAAATAATAATGTCTAATTTTTAAGAAATAAACTATTTTGAATCATAATTATTTCTCATGAAATGTTAAGAAAATACATAATTGTTGAAAATGCATTCATGTTACAGAAATTTTCTTGATAAAAGAAAAGTATGTTTCTGTGTAAAATTCTTGGATGGTAACTTTCTTCAATATCATTCACTTTTTTAAGCTACTCCTTCAAATTATAATATTGGTACTAGTCTAATTAGCCCTCTTATGTAAAAAAATTACAATTGAGGGACAGACTAAACCGACAAAATATAATTCATATATAAGATGGGTGTTTTATATAAATATATTCATTTTATATAACAAAACAAAAAAAATTTTCTTCAATAATAGTTCAAGATTAGGAAGTACAAATTTTTATTTTAAGTTCTCATTTAGTTTAATTGAATATGAATAATTCTTTCTTAAGTAATTTTTAAATCTAAAAAAATAAATTTTTATTTGTTCGCTTGTAACATGAAATGTAATTTGTTTTGTCTGAGAAACTTTAAAAAGTATTATACTTAGAACATTGGGGGAAGGGGCAATAAGATACTTTGTGCTGCGATGCTATCAGTTGTGTAGCATCATAGATTGGAGTATATTTTATTTGAGGATTGTATATTTATTCTCTTAAAATTTGTATGATTATTATGATAAAAACATAATTAGCTAAGGGTTAGATTTTATTAGTATGAGAATTGTATAAATGGCAATTATTGTTTCATTGGAATAGTTTCAATGTACTTATACTGTTTTTATCGAAACATTAGTTCATAAACTCTTTTATTGACCAGTTAATATAGTTTCTAAAATAATTAAATTTGTTAAATATGAAATTAAGTTGATAGAAGGCGGTAATGTTGTACAATATAAAGCATGCATAAATTATTAGTTAGAAGTTGAAATTTCTATATATTTTAATAATTGAATGTTTCTTTCTATTTGTGTTTTATGTTAAACTTTGTTAATAAAGTATATGATGTAATATTTTTCTGTGTTTTTAATGTTTTATTTGTTTGGTTAATGTAATTTTTTTATTTTAGAGACAGACGATATGATCGTCCTTACTCAAGTAAGTTTTAATTATATCTTGAATAATAAATCATAATGTTATCTAGAAAAAATTTATTCAATTTAATATTTATTTTGTAAATCATACTATCTTATTTTTTGTTACTATGTATTGAAGGTCGTGGAAGTGCCCTTGAAGAGGGATTTTCAAAGCAAGACAGCATGCGTGGGCAACATGATTATTGGCGAAAGTATGACAAAGATGATGATGGAGATTGGAGGACAACAGGCTCACGATCAGCTGATAGACCTAGTAAAATATATTATTTTTTTATATTACCTTTATTTTTTTTATTTATTTATTCCCCCTCCCCTTAAAAATATTAAAAGATCTATTAAATGAGTTTACATAAAGGAACAAAGACTCTTAAAAATAATAATAAATGGTTATATTGTAAATCAATAAAAATACTCCAATTACTTACAATTGCTACTTTAGCATAATGTTGTTAAATATAGTAACATAATATTTTAAGAACTATTATAAATATAGTGTTAAGTAGATTTTGTAATAATAAAGTGAAAAGCATGATTTATTTTCTAAAATTTATAAATATCCATTTATGCTGTTAAATCTAATTTCTTCTTTAAAGTTGTAAAAAATAATATATAAATGAGATTAAAAATTTATTTTGGAAAAAACTTTGAAATGCTATTTGTCTATAATAGATAAAATTGTAAGAATAATTAATCAATATGTTTTTGTTATCCTTAATATACAATAAACATTGAGTTTTAAAATTGTTACATGTACAGGAAATCATAGGAGTAAATCCTTACATACACTCTTTTTATCCAAATTACTGTTTATTCCTTTTATTTAATACTTTCTAATATTTGCACGTGCAATAATTATTATGCAAGTTTAAAGATTGACCTTAAAAAAATATCCTGAAATATTTGTGTATAGTAAGGTTTAGTAAGTAAAGAAAGATTACACAAATTTGAAAGCTATTTTATGTAAAATGCTTATTTGAATTTTTATCATTATAGTTATAAATTAATTACTGGAAAATCAAATAATAGTTTTTTTCTTTTTATCTTTATTTAATATGAAACAATGTTATTTGAATGAAGAAATAGCAATATTTGTTGTGTTGCATTTTAAACTATAAGTTGCAATTAAATTTACTCTCATATGCAAAAGTGATTTGATATAGCAATTAACTAATTAAACCCAATAGAAACAACAAGCATTAGATTTTGTAGAAACTTTTTTAACTTATGTATGAAAACTGAGACTACATGTTCAAACAGTATAAAATATCTCATTTCATGATTTAATGTGTAGAAATATTTAAAATTAAGAAAAAAATATGAGTTTTCTTTAAAAAAAAAATTTAAAGTAAAATGTTTTTATTATCAAACCAATATTTAACTTACTATGTCAACTAACCAAATGTAAAAATTATTCAAATATGAGTGTTTACTTTAAATATAAATAAATATATGAAATTCAAGTATGAAAAACAAATGTTTTATAGCTAAAAATTCATAAATGAAATGAGAATTTAATTAGAAAACACTTGTAATGTAAATGTAAGCTTTTTATAGAGAGATACTGTAATTATTTCATATTGTCTATTGAAATTCAGATTTAATTTTGATCATTGACTGTATATGGTTCTTTGAATCTAAAGAATATAGGGTTTTATATGAATTTGGTATTCTGAGATAATTTTTTTTAATTTTGATTAAGAGTAGGAAACATGCCACTTAGATCATTTTAGTGCTTGGTTTATACATGATCAATTCAGTCTGAAGCAATAGGAAATAGTTGCCATTCTGCCAGGTAAAATACTGTCTTGGCGCAGCTTGTCCATTTTTTGGACATTGCGCCATAAAACCCAACCCAACAACAACATTCTGCCAGGATTTTTATATGATATTAGTAAATGATTTAAAATTAAGACTAGCTGAAATAGTCCACCATACTCTATAAAACCTTTGCTTGTGATTTTATAAACTCAATAACTGTCAAAGCCTGCACAAAAATTTGTTGGAATCCATTTTAGCTATGAATTCAGACTCAAGTCACATTCTTTTTCAAAGTCATTTCAGCTGTGAAATGACCTTAGTGTTTGTTACAAGCATTCTTTTTATTTCCTGGCTAAATGCTCTCATTTTGCAAAATAGCTTCTGAGAACTACACTATAAAGACAACACAGGCATCTACTACATGATCTAATCTTATAGTTTAACTAGTTTTCTTCAATTCATTATTAGAAAAGTAAGGTAGTTTTATTAACTATAGAATCTTAGAGAAAAAAAAATTTTTTTTCATCTCACTATTCGAATGGAATCTATACTTTGAAGCTTTAATCAAACCTGTGAGACTTTGATGATTATATAAAAATACAAACTCTAACATTAGTTCTTTCAAATATTTCATTGTAACAATTGTCTATAAAATTCCAAATTCAATTTTAAACCTAATAATTTTTTGAAGACCCAACAGCCAACATTCTAATGTTGATACGATGCTTTGTCTACCTAAGTATTAACTTGAAACTTTATTGAAAATATTTAGTAATATTGAGCAAGGTTGTAACTGAACAATATGATTTGAATAGTAATTATAAAAATACAAATAATAACCTTGTGTGACATTATAATTTTCAAAAAAAATTTTAGTTTAACTCCTAAAAGACTTGAGTTCTAGAAAAGCCATCATTTTATTTGTTTATTTTAAACTAATTAATGAAAAATTTATTTTCAATATTTATGTTATCAATATGCATATAAATTATTATTAATCTTTACAGATTCTTGGGACTGTTCAACTATGTATACTATTTGTATAAACTACTTTAGATAAATGCTACACATAGCATTTATTTAAAGTAGTTCATATTTAAATTCATGTAAACATTTGTTATATATAAATGCAACATGAGTTAAAATATTTCTTATTCAAAAGAAATCAAAGAAAACAAAGAATTTTTCCAATTTTATTACATTTTTGTGTAGTTAAATTAATTTTTAAAATAGATTTTCATTAAAAAATATATGAGCAAATGATATGCATGATATTTTACGTATATAAGTACTAGCAATGAATATTCTATTAAAAAATGTTTTGTTTTATCTTGTTATGTAATGCGTTAAAAAATAAAATATATATGAATATGAAGCCAAATTTTGTGTCCTGGTTTTATAGGTGGTAGAGGCTCATGGAGAAATTCTTCGGACAAAGATCGCCGTGACATGTCTGATAGGGACAGGCGAGACATGTCAGACAGAGATCGCCGTGATATGCCAACTAGAGACCGGCGTGATTTATTAGATAGGGATGGTGGTGACATGTCAGCAAGAGACCGACGTGATATGATTGAAAGAGAACGAAGAGAATTATCTGATAGAGAGCGCCGTGATTTGTCAGATAGGAATCCTCATAATCGTAATGTAACACACAACAGGAGTGGTCCTAATTCTCATAAAAATCATTCATGGAAGGATTCACAAGGTTGGTTCCCTCAACATGTATTTTATACTTTTTTATTTATGTACAAGAAAAATTCATGCTTAAAACATTCATACTGTTCTTTTGAAATCAACTTTTTTATAAAATACATTTCCTAAATTAGAGATTTATTCTTTAACTATAATCATACATTTTTCAGAGCCTAACATGTTAATTACTTCCTTTCTTCCTTAAAGCTTAGTAAAATTAATCAATCCATTAATTTTTTGTGAAATTTTTTCTCTGGTTCAACTTATTCATCTAGATCTGTTGCTCAGTTTAAGATAAGTTTTTATATGTCCTGATATTTTGGATAATTAAAGCAAATTATTATTAAAAATATTCAAGTTTACAAGCATGCCTATCCATTTTCTACCTAACAACTTCAAATTTGGCTGTATATTGTACATTGTTTATTTTTCAAAGTAAATTATTTTTAAGAACTCTTACTTACAGATAGCCATTAGTTCTCTTTCAAAGTTGTTTTTCTTATTAATGCAGAAATATTGGAAAACATAATAAAAATTTCATCAACACTGAGTTGGAACAATAAATTAAACAAATTGTATTTTGTCAAGAAATTATGCAATATTAATATTATTAAAGCTACATTTGAGTGGCAGATTGCCTTAGGCAGGGTTCGCACAACTCCTGGAATTTTGACTTGACTTCTTGAAAATGGTGAATTACTCCTGAATTTTTTTCTTACCTTGGTGCATTTATTTTTTCTAGGAAATATTATAATTTTTTTATTTTAAAATTTTCTATAAAATAGTTCCAAAATTAGTTCTTAACCCCTTGCCTGACGCGGGCGTATATATACGGCTTTTGGAAATACGCTTCTCTGCAATACTCTGCTATCAGTAAAGCTTGACCCATGGCTTTGGAATAAAATAGAATGTCCTTGATATTGTTTAAAATATCTGTTATGATGATGTTACATCTATTTCAAGCGTGTCTCTTCTTTTCCACCAATACACCGCATAACTGCGATCACCTGTGAGAAAACCGGTGGCACTGGGGAGCGAATCTGTTAAGTTTTTCTTGCCAGTTAAGGGGTTAATATTGCCACTAAATGGTGGTATCGATGTTGGATTTTTGTATTCTTAACTGTTGAAAGATCTAATTCAACCACAATAATTTTATGATAATCTGGTTTAGTAGTATTTAGATTTATGTGAAGTGAACTAGTCACCAAAAAATATTGATGTGTTGTGCAATCAAGGCCTGTGATTTTAATTGATTATTTTTCTATTTGCTGCTGTTTTGCTTATAATGCATAAAATTATTTAAATTTAAAATTTTAGAATTAAAATATACTTTCCCTATCTCTCTTGAGGAAAATTGCATATAATATCATTGAATCGAGATATATTTGTTTATTAATGAAATCAAGACTGAAATTATTTAATATGCCTAGTGGGAAGTTTCTTTTCAATAACCAGGGAACTCTGGAGAAGCCATGCAATGATTGGCAAAAGCCAATCATTGAAAATATGACAAAAGCCATAATAATTCAGAAAAAACACATGCTAATTGTCTGTTATGCAAGAAAGATTTCTGTATTTCAAAGGTGGGTGTGAATCAGCAATTAAATCCCATATGAAAGGGAAAAAACATGTATATTTATTAGAATAGGCTGTATCTCTTAATAAATTTAATTTAAAAATTTTTTCACTTCTGTTGATCCTATTAAAGAATGTAAACCCAAAGCATGTTCTGAAGTTTAGATTCATTTGTTTCTCTAAAATAAGTGTTAAGGGCTGAAATTCTATGGGCCCTTGAAGTTTTAAACAATGCATTCAGCTACAGTTCTTGTAACAATATGAATCTCCTCTTCCAAGCAATAATTCAAGACCATATATTTTTTTTTTCAGCACAACTGAAAAGTAATACAGTTGTGTTAAAAAAAAAGTTTGCTTATTTAAGAGTTTTTGGAATTGCTCCTTATTTTTCTTGTTGAAAGAAAAAGTTAATGTTAGTAATTATGTGCTTTTCTTTGAAAGCTTAAATAATCATTTACAGGCGAAACATTTGAGCTGCGATGTAAGATTTTGGGATAATGGTACAGTTAAAACACAGTATTACTCATCAGATTTTTTTATGTCATTCAACTGGAGATATTTTGTCAGGAGATAAGAAGTCATTGAGAAATGCTTAGAATTAGGAATAAGTGGATTACTCCTGTTGTCAATGGCTGGCCCAAATATGAACTATTCTGTTTTTTTCTAAAAATGTTTAAAAAATGAACATCATTCAAATATTGTAAATGTCAGAAGCTGCAGCCTGCACATTCTACACAATGCTTACAGCCATGAATGATCCTCATTTCCTGAACTTAAGGTGATAAATTAATGTTGCCATTTATTTCAGGAAATTTTCATGCATTGTTGAAAAGTTTGCAGAAGTTTTTAAAAGAATCTTTGTTATGTGTTTCTCTATTTAAACTTATTAATATTGATGTAACAGGTAGATTAAAAGATGCTAGTCAATTAGGTGTTGGGTTTGTTAACCAAAAATCATCACAGAATTGTGTATTAGCAAAACTTTGACAGAAAATGGATTTTTTTTTATTAATTGCAGATAATTTTTAGTATCAATGACAAAAAAGTTAATAGAAAATGTCTTTGCAATATTCTGTAGTATCACATATCACGTTTAGACCCTCGAATTCTGATATGTAATGAATCAATTAATTTAATTAAAATACAGAAACTTCTTTTGTACTTTTCAAATTTGTCAGAATGTGATTTTGTTTTAAAAGAATTTTGTGGAAGAGCATAAATCATTACAACCGACTGTAAAATTTCAAAATTTTATTGATGAGAAATTTAATCTATTGCAGATAGAATAGAAATATTTTTCATTGCAACTTACTCTCAAATAGAAAAAATTGTCACTTTTGGAAAATAGTTAATTTGATTTTACTACTCTCTCATTGTCAAGCATTTGTTGAATGTGGTTTTTCTGTGAACAGAATTTTAATGATAGAAAGTTTAAATAATTAATCAATTGTGTCTAAGCACATCATTGATGATCATGTCCAAAATGTAGAAGGTGTCAACACAATATAATAATTAATAAAGATCTACTTGGTTTTACTGCTGGTGCCAAGCAAAAGTATGAATTAAAATGAATAAAAAAGCTGATAACAGAGGGAAAGCAAAAAGCTTTTCTTGAAATTGATGAACTAAAAATCAAAAATAAGCATTCGGAAGATGACATAACTGAACTTGAAAAATCTACCATAGAGTATGCTGAAAGAGCTGGTACATTCACATTAGTTACAAAATCAAACATTGTCACTGTGGTGCTTTAGAGAAGTAACAGTTTTTACTCAGCATTCATAATAAATTGAAAACGAAAGCTTTATAGTACACCTCTAAAGTTAAAATTTTCTAACAGCAAAATTATGTATCTATATATAAAACCAAGAAATGTGAAAATTATTGAATGACTAAAAAAATAGTAAAACCTAGAATATGGAGGTGAAATTGTAATGTGTTAAGAGTTTGAAAGTAAACAGAAAAATTTAGAATTGCTTTCATTGAATAATGATTCAAGAAAAAAAGTCACCCTGAAAACTTTATCTAATAGTTGTATTTGTTTTGAGTAAGATTATTTATATTTGAGAAGAAGTTGTCATACTCATTTTGAAATACTCAATCAATTAATAGATAGGAATCTATTGGAAATGTTTAAAAAATCCAAAATTATTCATTATTTTATGCAAGGTATAATTCAGCATTGTATAGAATGTTGATTCTTTAAATGAATTTTTTCTTTTATAGTTTTAAATTCATTGAAAGCTTTTGAAAAAATCATTAAATATAATTTTAACCTAAATAAAAAATATTGCATGTAAATAATTATATGCATAATTTTTTATAAAAATGCTTTTATGCAGAATATTTTAAATAGTATAAGCTAATAGCTAATAAATACTTAATTAATCAGATATATGCATTGGGTGTTATTTTTCTAATTCGTGCGTAACTGTTCTTGAAATAAAATTGTTGATACCATTGGAAATTTTTTATCTGACTCCTTAAAACCTCTGGAATTTGATTCTTGGAAATCTGTATGAACCCTGGTTTTCATTCACTGTTATTGCAGATTGTCTCTAAAGATAACCAGTATTGTAATTTTCACATCCCAAATTCATAAAATACCATCAATGTCCAATTTGTCATGTTTTCAAAGGGTGAAATTAAATTTGTCTTTCTGTTTCTTTCCTCATTTTGAAATAAATCAAAATTGTTAAATATATAACATTAAAGAAAATGTCTAAAAACATTTTTATATAATAATATTTTGGTACTTAGTTTCTTATAAGTTACAAAATATTTAATTATAGTTTTAAAAAATTTCACTAAATTTTGAAATAAGATTTCCTAAGAAATATATCAAAATATGGAGTCTTTTTATTTACAACTTCAATGTTTTTTAAACTCTGCTATTTACTTAAATTATTGTTTAAAAATTAAGTAAAATAGAAAGTAAATTTTGAAATTACAAATTTTTGCCATCTAGTTGCTTAGTACTGTTTTATGATTTCATATAAATTATATTAAACGTGCTATTGTGTTATGTATTTGGGACCCAACATATGCTATCAAACTTATAAATTTCTTAAACTGCTCTTAAAACTGGTCTATCATATATTGTATGGTAATATAGTACTTAAAAATTTATAAGTTATGAGGAATAATATTTTTGCTTTTTATTTTTATTTATAATAATTAGAAAAAATTTAAGTAGTTTAATCCAGCAAATTTTCATATTCAAAAATTGTCTTCTATTGCTGATAAGAGAATATTTTTTATTATTGTTATAAGGAGAATATTTCTATCTATATAAACATTATATATGTTTTTTAAAATTAAAAAAAATAATAATAAATTTAAAGAACTATGTATATCTTCTGGAATGCTTAATAAATATGTAGGTGCAAATATCAGTTCAGGTTGAAAACATGATATAACTATAAAAGAAAACCAAAATCTTTTGACTTAGTATTTTTTATCATTAAAAAATAAAAGAGCCTCATATAATATTTATTGCTTCATCAATTTTTCCTTTAATAAAATAAAATGTATTAATAATTATTATATGTTTGATACTCATTCTTACATATGTAATGCAATCATGACTTCATTGTAGGCAATAATTTACCTGAATGGAGTGTTGAAGAAACTAATGAAAGTGATACAGTTGGAACATTTGACTCTAGTGGAGCTTTTCTGGAAACAAAAGCAAGTAGACACCAATAATAAATTCAGTTAATTCTAATGTGTCATTTACATTTGTGTTCTTTTTAGAAAATCTTATTATTTTTATTTAGACTTCCGAAAGCAATAGCTTAGATGAAATATATATCTCGGATGATGCTGATGAAGAGTTATCTAAAGTAATGTTATGTTCATAATTTTATATTTAACATTACATCTATTTTTGTGATTGCATAGTATCTAAAAATGACTTACATTTTGTTTTGTTTTTTAGGACAACCCTGAAGCTGAAAAGGAAATTTCTAAAGTAATGCCAAATAAATCGCCAAATTCTGTTAGCAAAAAGTCTGGAAGAAAAAAATCATATAGCAGCTCTAAAGAAGAAGCAGTAATAAACAAAAACTCAGAAGATAGGAGTGAAATTGTGAAACATAATTCCAAAAATTCTAAAACTGTGGTAACAAAACCAATTAACAGTGTGATAAAAACTGACTCAAATGTAGAAATTCAGAAGACTCATGAAAAGGATACAGAGTTCATTCCTGTTGTACAGTCCAATGTGCCTATTGTAAATACAAAAACTATCCAAGCAGAAGAAAGTGTTGTTTTAAGTAATTTAAGGAACTCTGAAAATGCTACACCTACAAATGGCACTTCAGAGGACGATGCATTTGCTCATCACAAGAAAGCTACTGAAAATATGGTTGCTCAATGGACTGAAGAAGTAAGAATAAATTTATTGTAATTAAAAAAAATGGAAGAAAAATTATTAGTTACCAAATGCTACATTATCTTTCATAATTTTAAGAAAGTGTCTTAAATTTAATTTTTATAACTTAATGATCAAACCTCCTATAATTACCTCAGCAAAAGAGTGAAAGAAAAAGTAAAAATTAAATTTTTAGTTGAAAGTCCTATAAAATGTTTGATGCCTATCAACTTTTGGTATATCATCGAATGTTGTAAAGTATTTTGATGTTGTGTTAATCATTTTTGTGAATTGCAAAGTTATTTTTATCTTATATTTGGTAGTTAATAGTATTTTTTCTTAATTTTGATTCATTTTTAAGATTTCGTAGTCTTTGTGTTTACTACAATCCATTCCATTTGTGATTCATAGTTCTAATCTAGCTGTCACTTCCAACCTTATTTGTTGTCAGCATGTTTTGTATTCATAATCAGAGAAAGTACAATCCTCAGGTGTTCATTTTTCACTTCTGAAATATAGTGGCATTTATGGAGCTCTCATGTACTGTTCCATTTATTGATGTCAACATCAACGATTAGGTAATCGATTTTTTTAATGGTAACTGTTGGGGAAAATTTTACTTTGTTTGAAATCATTTGCTCTCTTCTGTTAACAGTGCCATATTATCACTTATTCAAATTATTAGGAAAATGTGCAATGGAAATTATAGTTAATAAAAAATGATTGGTGATTAATATTGAAAAGACCAAAATTAATTGTCGGTGTTTTATATATAATGAAACAATAGATTTTTCTTTTATATGGATAAGACTGCTTCAAATATAAGAATTAATAGGCACAACATTTACAAGATACAAGGAAAATTTTAATTTTACTTGAGTAATATTAATATTATTTGAGTAATGAGATGTGTGAGAGAGAGAGAACATGGTCTATATATCTCTCACTGGATTTAATTGCTTGAACAGAAGGCTCTTAATTTATAAAGTATTTACATTAAAATCATATAAATGAATAAATCATTATTCTAAAAAGATATAAAGTAAATGATTTTTAGCTTGTATTTTTCTTGTTGTGAAAGTAAAATCTTTTTTGAAAAATGCATGAAACTGATAAAACTGGTTTTATTTTTAAATGTGTATGTATTGAAAAGAGTATTAAAATTTCATGAAAAAAATATTCCTTCATTAATTTACAGAATTTGATTAATTCCATGGTCACCTCAAATTCTAAACTTACTGCCAAATGATTAATGTCTGGCTTTCAGTTTCATTAGCTTGTATGTTCAAATGCTACCTCGGGGTTGGTGGTTTGGATTCTACTTTAAACTGTAGGTCCTAGACTATTTTACCCTTGAATGTAAAAAATGACTGTTGATTGACAAGGAGAGTTTCTTTAACCTTATTAGAAGTATTCTTTTATTTATTGAGAATTCAGCAATATGTACAAGAATATATTAACTATGTGTTTAAACATTGTACTTTGTAATATGATTAATTCATATATTAAGCGTCCAATTTATTTTGAACCTCAAGCTTAAAGACTTTTTCCCTATAAAAAAAGTTTCACTCTTTAGGATTTTAAAGTTTAGTAACATGTACTTGAAATTATAATAAATCGCTCAAAGTTATTTATAATAATTTTATCTTCTTCTGCTCCTTCAATATAATATTCTTAATACATCACTTCTTAAATTTGTTTTGAAAACTTAAAAAAAGTTAAATTTTTTGATAAATGTACTAATTTTTATTTTATTTATTTTAAAATAGGAAGAGCAAGTTATATCACATACAACAGAAAATCATTCTCTACATGAAAAAGAAATAAAGTGGTTTTATCAAGATCCTCAAGGAGACATTCAAGGTATATTTTAAAATTCATTGTAAAATCAAAAAATTTCATCACTTTCTAAGTTTTTTTTTAATTTATTAGACCAATTTAAATCGTGTGATATTTAGTTAATGTTTAACTTATTTTTCTCAATTTTTACATTTATGGGAATTATTAAAATTTATAGAGGAAACTACTTTTAATGTTAAGGAATGTTAATATAAGATATATTATAGTAAAATCACAATATATCTTATATTAATATTAGATTTGAAACATCTTTAGAATGAAAATTGTCATTTCTTTTAAGGAAGCTTTTATCCAGTACACCTGTACAAATGCATCTGGTGTGACTTGGCAATCTTTAACATGCATGCTTTTTAGTAATCAAATCCTGTAACTTAGCCTGTAGAAATTATTTTATGACATTTCAAGACAAAATTTTCTTGTTGAGACAAAAATTAAAATATCACAATAATCCAAGATACTTACTTATTCATTTACAGTATATATTGAGTGATCCTAAAGTCAGGACGAACTTTAAAGGGAAATAAATCAAAAACAAATTTAATTACAAAGATATGGTTTGCATCAAACAAATTTAAAAAAAACCGGGTTTTGTGTGACAATGAATAAAAAAAAATAGTTTCAATAGTGATCAACAGATGGCATTGTCCGATTTCTGATGTAGGATTATGCAAAACCAACAGATGATATAAAGAGGAGCTACTGCAGCCGATGATAAAATTTTAGCTTCGAAATGTTGTCCATAGCCTCTAAGATAAACTGTAATATAAGTATTCAGAAAGTATTGCAACATTGTGAGCATATATCTACATGAAGAGTATACAAGATGGTAAAAGACCAATAATGATTTCTGCATTGAACAAAATGGTGGGGAAATTTAGCTACAGGTCCTTTGGCATCATGTCCAAAAGGTGGATGTCCCTCAACAGCCACTGCTGTTGTCATGACAGTGGATCGAACATGCAAAACTTGTTGACATGGACTGTATAGGTCCATGTCAACAAGTTTTGCATGAGAAGTACAGTGTTCAAGATGTTTCAAGACAAGAGTGTCTGAAGAGCACTGCTTTCAACTCTGAAATGGTATCCCAACAAGTTACAACATAACCAAGAACAGAAACCTCCTGACCTCGAATCTCGTCGAAATTTTGCAAATTCGGTATTCATAAGATGGGTGATCAGCACAATTGACTTCATACTGTGCTTTAGACAGGTGAAGCTCATTTCACACTCTCTGGCGCTGTTAACACTCACAATTGTTGAGTGTGGACCACAGAAAATCCACATGCATTTGTTAAAGTACCCTTGAAAAAGCATAAAATAACAGTCTAATGTGGCTTCACTGCTGATTTCATAATTGATCTACTCTTTTTCAAGTGGTCCCACAAGTTTCAAAATACTTACTGTTACTGGTCAGTGATATGCAACAGTGTTGAAGAACATCATTCCTGAACTGCAAGAATGACAGGTACTTCAAACAGTTATCTTTATATACAAACTAGCTGTACCCGCCGGCGTTGCCCGTGCATTTAGAAAATGCAGATAAGTGAATAGCGCAGGAATAGTAGTGTAGGACACATAGACTGTCTCTCTCTCTCTTCCCCCCCCCACACAACATTCCCCGTCGATAAAAAGGAACAATATATCCTAAATATTTTAAACGGAAAATTTTCCAAAAGATGGTCGCCAGAATTGTTTCTCAAAAGGAGCTGGTACAACCCAGGAATCAGCTATCGGCGAGCAGCGATCTCGAGAAGAAGTTTTATAAATAATTTTTTTTTAATTTTTCTAATTCAAAAATCGGGCTTCGAGGTCTGGTAGCCAGCCCCTTTGTGCTTCCGTGTAAAAAATTCCAGGTCCCTGCGTGCGATAGATTTGG
>JAPDSC010086382.1:25986-47972 GCA_026290005.1 Latrodectus geometricus | reverse complement strand
GATAGATTTGGCTGGAGAGCTCGGTCAGACAAATGGACAGACAGACACATTACACTTGCTTTTATTATTATAGATTACCGTTGTATATATGCGTACCGTATAAGGAGCGTACCGTTCAGTGGGAATTAACCGAAATTATTAAAGGCGGAAAAAATTATAAGGGTAAGTAAAGTCCAAATTTTAAAATGCAAAATTAAGATTTCATCTTGATTATTATAAGTTATTCTCTAAAACATAAATAATAACATTTTATCACTCACTCATAATTTTGGCTTCATTTTTTTTTTTATTCTTCCATAAAAGCTGATCTTCTACTTTGTAGGTGGAGTTTTTTCTTCCCCAGGTTTCTTTTCTCCTGGTTTTCCTCCTTTATCATCAGGCTGTCCGGGTTTTTTCTCACCAGGTTTTTCTTCAGGCTTTTTAGGATCCATTTCTTCTCCCACGGGAATTAAATACTCAAATGAAAATATGTGATGAATTTTTTGCTTTAAGTAAACTATGCAGTAACGCAGCTTATCAAATCAAAATTAGAATGTGAAGTTCTGCAAATTGTCTCACTTCACTCGCGTATCATATCCACGTAGCACCTTCTCACGTGGATGTTCAAACCAGCCTTTACAGTTTTAAATAACTGTAACAATTTTTACTTCTGGAAACGTCTAGAAATTTCTGTAAAGTTTGGAATAGAGGGCGCTAGTTTCTCAGTTAATAGGAAAATGGTTCCTATCATAACTTACCGCTGTTGTACTTCTTACATGTTTATATTATTGCAGACTAATACAATAATATTCCATGTTTCAAAATTGATGTCGGATTTAATATTGATAGCAATCAAAACATTAATTTATATTCAATGAAACTTACTACGTTATAGATCAACTTCGATTCAAATTAAAGTTATTTCATATTGTAAGTGCGAATGATGAAAACTTTCCGAATTTCAGTAAAAGAAATCATTATAATCATAGAGGTTGCCTTTGACTAAATTTTTAGTCAAAAAGGAAATAGTTATCCGAATTCAGCGACATTAAATGAATGAAACTTTTATTTCTTTTTTTCCAGTTAATAACAATCATGTAAAAATAGGGGAAATGGCGGCATTTTTAAACAACCAAGCTAACAACATTCAAATTAGGAATATACTTTATGGTGCCTCTTTGATTCTCGCAAAGTTGTAATCGCGATTGATCGCCAAGCCGGGCAAACCCCAATCATATTCCGATAGCAACAGGGGAATTCATTGTCTGTGCCAATAAAAACGATAGCCAAACAAAAATCGCCATGTTTGCCAAGGGGCCACCTTAAAGTATAGTTTTACCATAATTTGACATTGGTAACAAACAAATTTCAAATGGACAGACAGACAGACACATTACACTTGCTTTTATTATCTATCCATAACCCCGGAATCAGCTATCGGCAAGCAGCGATCTCGAGAAGAAGTTTTATAAATAATTTTTTTTAAATTTTTCTAATTCAAAAATCGAAAATCGGGCTTCGAGGTCTGGTGGCCAGCCCCCTTGTGCTTCCGTGTAAAAAATTCCAGGTCCCTGCGTGCGATAGATTTGGCTGGAGAGTTCGGTCAGACAAACGGACAGACACATTACACTTGCTTTTATTATTATAGATGTAACACCACCTCGTATTGCTCTGTCTGTACGATGTTCAACATTTGGGGAGGGTTGCATTATCACTCACAACTTTAAGCACCCATAGCCTCCAAAATCTCCTGATCTAATACCTTTTGACTTTTGGGTGCGTTGATTCTTAAATTTAAAAGTATACTATGACTTACGCATCACTAACTGCACTGAAAGATACCATCCATCAAAATGTACTTCTCATAATGCAAGAAAAAGTTGGTCCTGACTTTTAGATCACTAGGTATATTTTTTTGCATAGAGTTTTAGACTTTCATCTGTATATTTATAAACCGACAGTATTAATATAAATATTGGATTATGGTAATTTTCTTGTCTTAAAAAGCATAGAAATTTTAATGTGACCAAAACTAAAGGTAAGGAGATATCAGCACTCTGATTTTTTAGATCAACAATTTGTAGATTTGATTCCTACCTCTTGCTTGAATATTTGTAGTGGTTCAGAATTCACTTTAAGTTGTAGGCCCTTGTCTTTCATGTGCAGAAAGGGATTGTTGTTTGACAAGCAAATAAAAATGAAATTAAAAGGAATTTGCATTGGGAAATTATTTATGTTGGAAACTAAATGTAATGTCCAAAGCTGATGTTTATATACTTTCATTGTGCTGATTTAAAAATACCAATGAAATGTGGTGGGAACTTGTCAAATTTTGTACTGTTTAATCTTTTTCCTATATATTTCATTATCTAAATATTATGGAGCATAAAATAAATCTCTTTTTATATGCAGTCACAATTTAAAATTTATTTGACATTTGTAAAACTTTAACATTATTTTTTAAATTTAAAAAAAAAATGTTTTTCTGATGATTATTTTAATTCTATCATTCAGAGAGGGAGAGAGAGTTCTTGGCATTTTATTGCCTCTACTGTTATACTTTCTCTAGCATACATTGATTATCATTAATTTGAAGAGTAATGTTTTTTGATAACAATTAGAAAGTAAATAATTTTTTCAATTATTTGGGGGAAAATGTGGAATGATTCTTAAAATTACATTTACTTAAGATTTGATTCTGAATAAGTTCTTTCTATATTAAAAATAAAAATTTTATGTTTAATAGTATTCCTAAAAACTAAATGTATGGAGATAATTGTTAATTCTGCAGCATTTGCATTATAATAGAGACCAAAAAAGGCTATATAAAGATTTAAAAGTTACATTTTATATCTTAGAGCATTTCTGTAAAAATTTTGCATTAAATCATATTTAAACATTCTCTATAGAAAATTGTTTTAGATTTAGTTACCAAGTAGAAAATTACAAAAAATTTTAATTAATAAGAAAAAAATGCTAATAAAACTCAATTGTAGAGATAAGTCATATAAAGCTAATTTTCACATTTTTTACAAGCTTAACAATTATTTTTAAAGTAGTTTAAATTTTTGTTTTTTTTATGTGCAGTCATTAAAATTGAAGTATAATTTAAATTATATTAAGTTTTTAAAAAATAATAATTATTGTGTATTTTTTTTAACTATTCATATTTCTTTGCCATAATACTTTAATGAAAATTTATATTGATTTGAAACTATTTGCTGAAATTCAAATTTAATTTTGTTAAAATAATTATTTTTTCCTAGTATTGAAGACCGTTTTGTTTACATATTTTTATAATTAAAATGTATTTATTCATATCTAGGTCCCTTCACATCCCCTGAAATGTTGGAATGGTTTAGTGCAGGTTACTTCACTGTAAATTTAAAAGTAAGAAGAAGCTGTGATGAAAAGTATTCTGAATTAGGTACATATATATTATTGAATTTTTTGTGTTTTCATTAATTAATATGAAGCACCAAGTTAGTATTTTTTCCCATACTTTTTTGTTCTATAGACTATTGATTTATTCCTTATTTGAATGAAGGTATGTTGGAAAAATTCTAAAATTATGCCAAATCTCAAAAAAATCTTTTTACGATGAATTTTTAAATACACTATGAATAATAAAAATTTAAAAACCAGTTTTGAATGTAGTACTTTAAAAAAATTTCTATTTTTGTCTAAATGTATTAAATTTATAATTTTTATGTTTTGATTTAAACCTTTTTGGCTTGTCCAATTTTCTTCTAAATATTAAAAAGATGTCTTGCTTTAATTACAAAAAAAGCTATGAAAAATAAAATTTAGTATATCTATTATATATCTTATCACATGTTGGTTGAAAAAACTTTGTTTCTCAAAATTAGAATAATGCTTGTCAATTTTTAAAGATTTTGTTTATAAAAGTTATAAGTATTCTATTGGTTTTGTTGGAAGATTTGTATTTTTATAGATATGCATTTCTAGAGGGAAATTTTTATTCGGATACCTTCTGTGTATTTATGATTATATTTTACAGCTTTAAACTTTATTTATTATGCTAGAAAAGAGCATTTTATGTGTTCTATTAATATCTTTAAAAGTTGAAATAAATTTTTACTAGAATTTGGTATTTTTATTAATATTTATTAATTTGGTATTCTATTAATATTTTTAAAAGATGAAATAAATTTTTACTAGAACATGAATTTGGTATTTTTAGTTAATAGGAGAAATGATTTTTTTCAAACCAGAATAGAAGAATATTCTAATTACTTGTTTCCTGCTGTAATTCTCTAACTTTTCTTTTGTTTTTCCCCTCCCTCTTTCTCTTCCTTACTCTGTATGCTTCTTGGTGAAATTCTGTATTTATAATTTTCCATTTCTCTCAAAACAATCTCTTTTTTTATTTAAAAAAAATTTAAAAGCTCTTATTATTTAATAATTGATAACATAACTTCCCCCTTTTTAGGAATAAGTTACTTTTAATTAAATTTTATTTTTAATCTTAAAATATTCTGTTTTCAAAATTAATTTCATATTTTGCACATTAGTCTGCAATTACTAAAGATGGAATGTATACTCTTATTTACATAATCCTATGTGTATCTATATGCCTTTGTAATCCTATTTTGATTAAAAGTATTAATGCTGATAAAGTAATATAGTTAAAGTTCATAATCAGTTACCATTTAAATTGTTTTTCCTCTCTCTAGAATAATTTCTATGTTTAAAACTTCTCCATATTGATAATATAATATATTATTTTTATAATTTTAAACAAATGTCTGTCAAAAGTCCCATTTGGGTTTTGTAAGTTGTTTATTTACACCCAATAGAAATTTGCATATAGACATTTAAAAAATTTATTTTATTATTATTAATTATGCATAATAGTAATCAATGTAAAATACATTTTATAAAATGCATGATTGAAATAGCTGAGTTTTAAAATATTACATGATAAAATTATAATTATGAACTATATTAATATTCTCCAGGTGACCTTATTAAAGCTTGGGGTAGAGTTCCTTTTATACCTGGTAGTCATCCACCACCTATGAAAGTAAGTATACAAACATAAATATTATAAGAACAATAATAATCAAAGCAACATAAAATATTGATTATAAATTCATTTTTAATGAAAAAAAGTATTTATTTTGTTTAAGAGAAGAAGCATAAATTTAAATAAAAAAATGAATGGATATTTTGAGTTGCATTTTGTTTTATATAATTTGCTAGTGTGTTTATTGAGAAATCTCATTAACTGTTCTTCTCCTTGCACTAAATTTCTCTCTAAAGCCAAATGATTAATGTCTAGGCCTTTGATTCAACAGTTCACTGGTTTAAATTCCACCTTGGGCTTGGATTTTTGTAGTAGTTGGTAATCTATTTTAAACTGTAAATCTCTGTCTAATTAGCTCTTTGTGTGCAAAGAAATGACAATTGAGCAACAAATAACCCTTAAGAAATAAATGTGGATAAAATCATTTGTCAGTTATTATAAAAGCCTTCAGAAATTCAGAATTTCTTAAAGCAGTAAGCATGAAATATTTTGGATAAAATTAATTTGATTAAGAAATTATTTAAGAATTTCTAAAAATGTTTTTTATGTTTTGTTATATTTCTCTAATTTTCTATTAATTATGCTTTCAATAATTTGTTTATGATTAATCTTTAAAATTAACTCTGGTTTAGTTCTTAGATTCAAATCTTTCCTTGGACGTGGTTGTTGTTAGTGGTTCAGAATCTACTTAAAACTGTAGGTGCCAGTCTTAGTGGGTAAAAAATGACAGTTGAGCTTCAAAGGAACTTCAAAGTTAACAATTTACTTGCTTTTGATGGTTAAATATTTCATAATCTGCATTCCTAATTTTCTGAAATTGGAAAATGACTCTCCAAAATTATGTTTAAATAAAATATGAATATTTTACATTGTATAAAATGTTGAATGTTTTTAATTTTCACATCTTACTTTTGTGTGTTAGTTTGATTTTAATTATATTTAATGAATTTCTTAACACTATTGTAAGTTTATGAAAGTGTTTAGACATTTTGGTGGCTAATGTTTTTGGCAATTTTCTGTATGCAATTTCTGTTATATTATCTAAAGTACATGTTTGTATATATTTTTTTATGACAAATATGTGTGTATATATGTATATACAGAAACAGCAAAAAATCTGTAGAAACTTTAAAAATTTATAAAACTCAAAAATAAAAAACAATTTATCAATAAGTCACAATGTTTTTGAATATGAAATTTATAATTTAAAAAACCATCAATATGAAGCATTCCATACATAAATGAAAACAAATAACAAAAATATTGCCGAATAAAGGATTATGTAAAGTCCAAACTGCCAACTGTCATACTCTTGTAGTCCCCTGCAGATCTGGTCATTCAGTGATCCAATTTCCTCAAATTGCTTAAACTTTGAGGCCTGCCACTGTTAAAGGCACTTCTTTTTTTCCACATTTTTCTGAAGTCAAATTTTCTGTTCATGTGAAGCAACTTCACGCACACACACCAACAAAGCTTTATCTTGTTTGCTACTACTCAGTATCTTTGTTTACTTACATGGGATGCCATGAAGATCTTGTTCTGGATCAAGAACATGAGAAGCTTCATAATCACCTGTCTCATTTGCAAATTTCCAATTTTTCTTACCAAAGTCATAGGTGTTGGCTGTTTCTTACTTTAAAAAAAGTGATTTATTAATACTAAACCTACCATTTTTTAAATTTGCTTGTCTTTTGGGTTTTACAACATGATGTTTTTACAGATTTTTTGTTACCTTGTGTGTGTGTGTGTGTGTGTGTGTGTGTGTGTGTGTGTGTGTGTGTGTGTGTGTGTGTGTGTGTGTGTGTGTGTGTATATATATATATATATATATATATATATATATATATATATATATAAGAATTTTCAGGCATAAAAAAACCACTTATATTTCTAATACATTTAGTTTTTTTATGATCTTGACTAAAAGCTGATTTTGTTTATCTTAAAATCCATTTACAACTGCTTTTAATTTTATTTTATTTTGAGATGCTTGTTGAAAATCCAATCTATCAGCACCTATTTTCAATTTCTGAGATTTCATTGTGTTCTAAGTTTTACTTTAAAGGAATTTATAAGTATTGAACTTCATTGAATATTCATAAAAATAATTTAAAATAATGTACAATTGTGTTTAGAGTTTTCCTTTAGAAGTTGTATAAAAGCAAAAACTAATCAATCGATTGATATTTTTATAAATTAGTTTTCAAAGGAACTCAGAATAATTCTAAATTTTTTGTTATATTACTAAATGTTCATGATGTTTATTTAATTATTTATACAAAAAAATTCTTTTTCTAAAGTTGTTACATATTTATGAAAATAAAATTTCAAAAGTTAAACTTTCCAATATATTTACTTGGAGTGATTCCATCTCCTTTTAAGGCTGTTTCTCATACACCTCTCATCAATCCTATAACTCAAACCACTGTGCCTATCCCTGCTTCTGCAGCTTCATCTTCTCAAATGCCAAAACAAGATGATTTATTAGCATTGCAGCAGCGATTATTTCAACAACAATTGGTGCAACAACAACAATTTATAATGAGGTAGAATAAATAATGTATATATTCAGATTTTATACAAGAGTTTGCTTAAATTCTAGAATAATAATTGTCTATTTAATTTTGTAGGCAACATGCTCAACTGCAGGCAATTTTAGCTCAATTAAAGCAGCAAGATAGTTTCACTAGCTTATCATCCCAACAACAGCAACAAGTGCTAATGCATCACCATGCTATGACTCAACAACAAATGCCAAGGTATGTTTATTGAGTATGACGCTATCATTAGTTGGCATAATAAACATTCATATGCCAAACATTTGACGATTTCAGTCTCAAGTGTGGGGACGTTTGTTGTTGAAGTCTTTCAGTTGTCAATCCCAATCCCTTGTGTTTAAAATCTAACTGTATTGTAATAAACAAACCAAATCTGGACATAATTGCCTTTATGTTTCATAAATTAGAAACTACAATTATGGTTTATTCAAAACTATTTTATTGAGACTAAAATCTTTTAGGAAATAAATTATTTTTTACCAAGTTATTTTTTCTGCTATGTGTTAATATTTTGAAATTAACGATTGTTATGAATTTTTCCTCTTTACTCATATTTATTTTAATAATTAATTTATTAAAATATTTAGCATGCTGTTTCATGTTTTCCTGAACAAGTAAACTTTGAATTTTATGAATGTTTAATTTTTTGGACTTATTACAATAAAAACTTATGCATGTTTTTATGTCTAGGTGAATTAAAGATAATTATCTTTTCAAAATCTAGACATAGTTGTTAAAATTTTTTGTAAAATTTATGACATTTATTAGGTTTTAGTTAAAAAGGGAAGATTTGAATCAGATTATGCTTTTATATCTATTTTGTTATATAGCTCAACCTTTAACCACCCTGTCAGGCCTGAAATTTTTAAATTTTCTCTTTCATATGCATATAAAAATTGCAATTTTTTAAGTTGATTATCGTTTATTCAATGTAGGCCAAATATCAATCCTTTGGGTGAACAGCCTGGTTTATTAGACTCGCTAAATTCTCCTTTACCTGTGCCACTTCTTGGTTTAACCATGCCACCTGTGATAAATGGCATGTCTTTATGGAATACACCGAGTTCTGGTAAGTTATCTAAGAGACTAATTTTTATAAAGCAAATTTATGATTATAAGCTGATACCATTTTAATTAGAATTGTCATATCTTAAATGCCTGCCTATTTTTTAATCTTCTTTGTCCAATGATATTCTTAACTAAATAGTATATACACATCATAAAATTTATGATTAGTTAATAATTACAGCATTTACTTGATTTATACATTAAATTTTCTCAGTACAAATTTTAATGGGTACTTTTAATAATACATCAAGCCTAAAATTGCTGTGCAGTTTTATTTTCTATGGCTTTTTTATTGCATTAGTATATCTGTGGAAGTATTTTATTCATATATTATTGTATGCATTCACAGCATGTTATGGGATTGTCATCACCAATTACTTTTAAAATAACAAAATATGTATAAATTATCATTTTCAGCTTTTATTGTCCATTTATATTTAATTTTTAAACCAATTGGAATTCTTTAATATTCATAAAAAATATAATGCAAGTATAATTCTGTTTAAAAATCTTCATAAAAGTGTTTTAGAACAAAATGTTATTCTAAGAAAATCAAATGTATTGTGTAAAAATTATTAAATAAAAAATTGAATTTGTCAGTTAATATTTCCTTAGGTACATGGCCATTAAACTTAAACACCTCCCAACCACCTGGTACTGCTAGTATTTGGGATGTTGATCTATTAAAGACTAATTCCGAAGAATCAGAGATAGAAAAGGTGTGTATGTTTCCATCTATGTTTGTGTGCATGTGTAATTATCTAGATAACAGAATTATGAGACCACTGACATGTACTTTTATTAAAAAAATTTTAATCAAATTGATGTGAATAAGTGAAACAAAATGTATGCATGTTATACTTTTTAAATATAATAAATATTTCATCCAGATTTTTCAAATTTTCTCTATTCAAGTGTTTTGTGAAATTAAAAATACATTCCTACCATTTTTTTAGATTTTTTTCCTCATAAAACTTCATTCAATGACTAGGTTTTTGATCGAGGATTTAGGAATTTTGCTGCATCTATCTATACTTATTTCATGAATATGAAATAAGTATAGATATTGACAGTACACCAGTGACAGTATATGTACAAAATCAGATTGACTGTCACTGGTGTACTTCTCATCAGCCAAATGACTCCACAAAATTTTGATATTTAGCTTTGTATGTGCCTTGTAAGACCTAATTTCTTTCTTTTTGAAATTTATTTTCAATTGATTTGAACACTTGGGATTGAGCATTATCTTGCATAAATTTCTAGTTTTTTCCTCTTATAATGTATATAAAAGTTTTTTTTTTTTTTTTAAGTTTTTGATAAAAAGAGTGGTTGATAACAATTAAAAGTTTGCTTTCCCTGAAACACATAAGCTTTATTTCCTTCTATATGCAAAAGTTCTCCACACCAACTTTAAATGGTGATTCATTTCAATAACACTAATTTTAAATATTGCTGTTTTGGTCATTCAAATTTACTCATTTTTTGTGTCAAAAAGAAATGTTTCAATTAACATCCCAGATCATGAACTATTTTGGCTTCTTTAGCCTCACTTTAATACTTTTTAACAGTCTGTTTAATTTTTGAAAAGCAACATTTGTATTTCATTTTTAAATTGAATCAGATTTATATGAGATAGTTTTACTTGTTTGCTGTATTGTTTTATGATCTCATTTTGCATCCTGATTCTGTAGAGCCTTATGAAACTAAATTTGTGGAGCTTTACTGTTCTCTTCCATGCAGACTTGTGAATTTCCTGGTAAAAATAATTACAAAAAAGTAAAATTTTCATTACAGTATTATTGTTTGCACTTTCCTGTTATGAAAAGTTAGTTAACATGATTTTAAAAGAAAGAATAGTGATTTTGCAAATTCCAATGATTTAGTTTTAAAATCATTTATGATTGATTAAATTGTCTTTATGTTTGCTTAATACCATAATTTCATGAAATCATTCGTTGTCCAAACAGTTTTTCCCCATTTACTTGAGAAAATATAATGTATTTCAATTTCTTTACTTTTAAAATAATGCACTTTATGCATGGCATTGTCTAAGTGAGTGGTGTTTTGTGTTGTCTTATAAATTTACAGCATACTGTAATAATTCTCCTCTTTTTAATATTAAAATTATCTGACACTCTCAAAATTTTGCTTAAAAGTAATTGTTTTTGTAAATGGAGAAGGTTTATTACATTTTCTACTTATAGTAATTTAATTATTTTGTGCTAATATTTTTGTAGTATAACTTTCATTATAATATTAGTTATTTAATAAATATTTGATATTATTTAGTTATTCAATATAAAATTGTATAAATTTTGAACCTCTTAAAGAGAGTAGTCTTTTGATTAATTTCCATTTAAGGTTGAGTAATAATAATTTTAGTATTTTTCTTATTTGTAAACCACATGAAATTGTAAATTATTCATTCAATTAAAATAGTAGAGTATCACAACAAAATTCCTGATAAATTATCAAAGAAATCTGTGGCACCTTAATATTGTAAAAAAATTTAGTAATATATTAGAATTCTCCCAAATAAGAAATTATCATATGAAAAACAATCAAATTTTATAATTGTAGGCTATTTACATAATTAAAAATAATTTTTAATGCATTGCAATTACTAAGTATAAAAAAGAATATTATTAGTGTGAAAACTGAAGCTTAAACAATTTTATTTCAATTAAATACTATGCTTTTTCTTGAAGCAGAAAAAATTAGCTGAAGAGGAAAAAACAAGAAAAGCTGAAGAATTAAGATTGAAACAAATGAGAGATGCTGAAGAAAAGCGAATTCAAGAAGAATTAAAATGTAAAGAAGAGGCATTAAGACTCCAAGAATTACAGAAACAGGTATTTAATTATGTTTATAATTTAACATTAATTTTTTATATGATGGAATGCATATAAGGTTTTATTTCCATATTTAGTCATATTTGTGTAAATTGCCTTAGATATTAAATAAAGAAACACATTATGATAAATGAGCATATTTAAATATAATAGTCATTATTACATATTCTTTCCAAACATAAATGTATCAATTTAAAATGAAAATGATTACTGTTTTTAGATTTTTTTATCTCATTATTTCCTTTTATTTTGCAGTTAAACATATAATGATTATTAATGTGAAGATCTTAGCTCAGTTTTTATGGGAAAGCATTATATTTATTTGAGAAATATTTTTTATGTAAAACGACATCAATGGGTCAATATTTGTGTCGGTTTAAATAAATTGCCCTCTTAAAATAATGCATGAACTAAAGTAGATAATGCTAGGCATGATTTATTTCCTCTGGTTGATATATATATATATATATATGAAAGAATATTTTTACTTTTGAAAAACCTCTTTGTTAATTTAAAATTGCTACATTGCCTTAACATTTCACAGAAATTTAATTTTCCACATATCTTTGTGAACTATTTTACTGTGATAGCCTCATGAACAAAGACTTTGAGTCACAGCTGAATAATTGTGGATTCAAAATCTGGACAAGCTGAAGATCATCATGTTCACTAATAGTAAATAAAGCATTTAAAAAAAATATCTTCAACATCTTCTGCATAAAATTGTGTTATAAGAATGGTACAACTACAATGATGAAAAAAATGATGGTTGGCAAAATCTGCCTTCTGCTTCTAAATTACAAGGATCTATCCACTTTGGGGAAATGATGCTACATCTACCAGGGGCCATACTGAATTTCCGTTATATCTCCTTTTTAGTACTCATTAAACAAGGTTTAAAAAGGAACTTCTGGCAGAATAGTGCACTCTTAAAAAGCATTGTGCTATAATAGAAGTATTATACTTCTAGAGTTATTTGCAAGTGATTACATTTTGCTTCACTTACATCTGAACATCTGTGTAAATATTGAATCTTGGATACAAGATTTCTTGTTAAATGTATGATGGACTTTTCTTTAATTACTGATCTCTTTCAATGAGAGTTTGGCTTTCCTTTTTTCGGGTTATAATGTGATAGTGTTAGATTCTAATGGAGTCGCATACCTTTAAGTCAAAGCAAAATTTTTTTGTATTTTAAAAAAAATCCATGTGCAGATTGCTGCATCACATTTTTTCTATTGTTTTTTAAATGTTATTCTTGTATATGTGTATATGTAATGTGTGTGTGTTTATATTGTTTCTTTTTAAAATGTGTTACTTTAAGAAAATTGATTCGTACTTGAATTATTTGAAATTTTGCTCTAGGAATATCTTCTGAATTTGAGGAAATTTTATAAACAGGTTAAATTATGAAATGTATTTTATTTTTTAAAAATATTTTCTTATTTATATCAATATTTTTCAGGAGGAAGAAAAGAGGAGAATGGATGAAATTAAAAGACTACAAGAAGAAGAGAGGAAAAAACAAGAAGAACTCAAGCGTTTAGAAGAACTAAAGCGTCAAGAGGAAGAACGTAAAAAACAGGAAGAAATTAAAAGACAAGAAGAACTTAAAAGACAAGAAGAACTTAGAAGGCAAGAGGAATTGAAAAAACAAGAAGAGCTTAAAAAACAAGAACTTAAAAAACTTGAGGAATTAAAAAGACGTGAAGAACAGAGAAGACAAGAAGAATTAAGGAAACAGGAAGAACAAAGACAGCTTGAACTTAGGAAGAAAGAAGAGCAGCGCAAGCAAGAAGAAATTCGTAAGCAGCAAGAGAAAAAACTGGAAGAAAAGCGTAAAAAAGAAGAACTATTGAAAGAAGAAAAGGTATATTTATTAAAGTATATTTTGATATTACAGCCAGTTCTGTATTGAGCCTTAATTTACGAGAAATTGTCATAACTTTGAAAATTATTTAATATCTACAATATTTTTATTTAAACATATTTCCCAAAGAATAGTTTTTTTCAAAACAAGTCTTTACATGTAGTGTACAAGAATTTTTTTTTTTTTTTTTTTTTTTTTTAAATTTTAAACTATTGATGTGTAAATTTTAGGGAAATCAGAAATAAACTCACCAAATACAATTCATGGTTTATTTGCTGTAATTTACAATTGTTTTTCTGCCATTTACCATTGATCGTGGAAAAAGAGAAATAAAGTCAAATTTTCAGTATCAGTTTGTTGCTCATGCTCCAATTCTGAATTAAGTATTTTAAGTTATTGACTGTTATTTAATCTCTATAGATTGTACACAAATAGTAATAGTCATAAATATTTTAGCTTAAATCATTTGAATTCAATCTAGTAGCTGAATTTGGATTTTAAAATGTAAAAGATTTAAAGAATAAATGTGTGTTTAACCATTTGAGTGCGGCAAAGCTCTATCTCACTTCACTTGTTATGTGCCAAAAATGCAGAGACGCTGCTGTTGAAAGTATAATTTTTGGATTTATTGAGAGCAGTTGAATTCATATCAGTTGCAGTTTTTATTCATTTTATTCAGTTGTGATTTTTTATAATATAAGAAATAAAATACATTGGTAAGTAGTAATGCAGTAGAGCCGCTGTGGTATGTTAGACAAAAAAAAAAATACTACACATTTCTTTCCGAACTTTTAGCGTATATATATAAGAAAACTCTTCAGCAAACGGTTAATCTTTCACATATCATACAATTTTTTAGTATAACTTATAACATTGTACCTTTGCAGTAAGTCGTCCTGTATTCAAACTTTTCCATTTTCAATCTAGTAGCTGGATGGTTGCTGCCCTAGTCATTAATTAAAAAATTGTATTTAAATTTTTTTTTAATGCTACTGAAACTTTCTCCTTCAAGTGATATACTTAAGTCATCAATATAGTAAAATTTTAATTTTCAAAGTGTTAAAGTTATGGTATATGAATATTCATTCTTCCATAGCTGATAAAAGTTAAAATATTTAAATTTTTAAAAAATGCGAAATACTTTTATTTAATTTTTTTAGAAAAAAAGTTTTATTTAAATCAATAAAAATAAATTGTTTTACCATACTTTTAAGAACACATTTTATGTGAATAATGATTTAAATTTTCCAAACTAAAACATTTTTCATATCATTTTCTTAATTTGTAAATTTTGAAATGTGCATAGCGAAGCATTTAAATTCAGTCAATACAAATAATGTTTATAAGTACAAAAATCTTTTAAGTTTTGATGAAACCTTTAAGTTCTAAATATTCTAATTGGTATTTATTTATTTGATGCGCATAATTATCCAGCATTGTATATCATAGTTTCAAGTAGTTGCATATTTTAGGTTAAAGTGAAATTTAAAAAATTATGTGTTACATAATGTTAAAATTTAGTGTGAAAATAAGTTAATATTGTTTAAAACCAACTGTTGTGCTTGTTAATTTCTTTATTTTATAAATTGTTCTGTGAAGTCATAATTATGCAACTAATGTTTTAGCTTTAAATTCTGTTCCTAAGATTATAAAAGTGATGTTTTAATATAATTTAGCATACATTTTTTAACTTTTTTTGTGAAAAATGGAAAGTCTCTTAATACTATAATTGCATTTATATATACTTAGAGAAAACAAGAGGAGAGAGAGCAAGAAAAATTGTTGGAATTAGAACGCCAAAAGGAAGCATTGCGTCAAAAAGAAATTGAAAGAGAGGAGAGATTTCAAGCAGAAAAACGTGCCAGAGAAGAAATAGATTTGATGAAATTATCTGAACTCAAGATACGATCTCAGGTTTCATTTGTTTAATTAAATATATAGGAACATAGATATTAAAAAGATATAAGGATTTATTAAGATTTTAATATGAAGATAAATCTATTTTCTTATTAGAAATATATTAAAATATATATTTCTTTAAAATTAGCAATATTTTATTAATTTATTATCTTTGCTTAGTTAATTTTTCAGTTGCAAAAAATATAATAAAAATAGTGTGTATGTAAAAAATACTATCAGGAAGGATATTAAGTTTTTCAATTTGAGAAACATGAAAATGTGTTAGATGTATATACTATAAGAATTCAGTTGCAAATGAAAATGAGACAAATTTTATTTCCAATTATATTCTTTTTTAAAATTTAAAAAGTAAAAGTTGATAAAACCTCAAAAGTTTTCATTTAAAATTTTATTAATTACATAACAAAAAAGCATCAGTGGTCCCAGTGACAATTCCAGGCTGTTGCTGTTTGAAAACAATGATGACAAATTATTATGTAAATAGATCATTCTAAAATAATATAAATTTATGAATTTATTCCCTAAACATTTGATAATAAATTAAGTATTTAAAGAATTTTATTTTGAAATGTCATTGAAATCTAATTATTCGATATAGTATACAAAATGTATATACATTTGTTATAACTTTGAATACTTTGAAGTTGTGTCTTCCTGAATTCAAGAATTGATAATTATCTGTTGTAAAAATGTCTAATATTTTGTGCTTACTATATAATTGTTTAATAACTCCTGAATATTTTGCTAATCCAAGAACTTCTTGTTAAATTTTAACTTGATATCACAATTCTTGGTATTTTTGTTTAAGGAATATTTCCTCCTTTATGAAGAATTCACATTTACATGCATACACACACTAATATCCAAAATTAATTATAAGCTTTTTTTTAATTTATTGCTAAAATAAATTTTTTTGCAATTTATTTATTGCAAAAAAAATAAATATTTTTTTGCTATAAATAAAAATTAATATCTACATTTATTATTATTTTAAACTGGTGTTTTACAATCTGAACTAGGATTTGCATTTATGCAGCTAATATCTGCTTAAAATGTTTAAAAAATCTTAGGATGTAGAATTTGAAATTGAAAAGTGAAGATTTTCTGAAAAAGTTAGAGGTTGCTTTTTTGGGGGTATGGCATATCCCTGCAGGGGGAAAAACACTCATTTATATATTAGCTTGTTTTTTTTAACTATTTCCAAAATTACAGCATAAAGTATTAGCCAAATTTTCATGCATTAAACTCATTTTTTGTGTTTCTAACCTTAATTTTAAATATTGTTTTATTTATAAATATTATGGAAATGGTTTCCAATTATTTATCTTTTAGAGCAAATACAGTTATGTAGTTTGAAATTTTTATGAATAATTAACTTAAAAATATTATGAAAAAACAGTAAGTGGACCCTGAAAGTAATTGCCATAATAATTATTATTTTTGCAGAAATGGGTATTGGCTGATAACTTATTTGTAAGTTGAAGTCTTTAAATATTTATTCCATCTGTTTGTTAATAAAATTAAAACACAAATTATTAAATGCATTTCTCAAAGCAAGATATCCAAACCAATTCTTTTCATATTTTCCATATCTAAGCAGTATCAAAAGATGAGATGAATTTCATGCTATAAGATCTCATCAGTGAATAAATAATGGAATTGTTGGGCCTCTTGTATTATTTATGATCAAATTGCCACCATCTATGTATCCCACATAATGGTTTTTATTCTAGTGTATTCCATGCAGAAAGTTTTGTTTGATAATATTTCCATTTTCATCCCAAAAAAATTTTCATTCTTGAAAAATATTTTGTTTTAATTAAGATATGTCTAACCTCTGCACTATTTTTAACTTAGTAGTTTGTTAATCATTTTGAAATTAGTAACATGGATTTTTATTGAAATGATTGGAAGCTTTTATTGAAATAGTTTGTGTTACTTTATATATCAGGTAGTTAATGTAGTTTGTTGATATTCAGAAATAAGAATTCACTTTAGGGGAATATATTTATATCATATGATCATCAATGAGCAGAGTCATACTGAAGTGGCTCAGGAATTATCTAAATGCTAAACTGGAATCTATATTTCCCCAAGCTCAGATCTTCCTCCCTCTGAGAGGAAAAGGAAACATAATGAGATTTCCCTGACCTATCAGAACTTCTGCACCCACAAAGCCTGGCAAGTTTTTTTTCTTTCTGCTCAAATGAGTTAAAAGCAAATGCTAATTATTTTCTCTTTATTACATATTTGGCAACCAAATGCTTTGGAAACCATATTTAATATTTTACATTAGTTGTGAGGGAGTGTGAAATTTAGAGCTATTAGAAACTCTGTTTGCAATGATTAATTTGCCATTATTGTGTTAGTTGATACACCTAATTAATCATTCTATGGAAATTCTGCATTTTTACCATTAATGTCCAAAACAAAATTTTTATCTCTTCCACTTGTAACTAAATATGGTCCAGTGTAAAATGGGTTATCCTTGTCCAATATTAAAAATATTGCTGGTGAAGAGCTTTTGCAAGGGATTTATATGCTTTGAATTTACTATGTGTTGCTGTGGTGGTTGATTGCACTCACATATTTCTGTCATTTTGACTTAAATTCAATACATAGGTTTTGTTAATAGACTGATTAAATTACTTAAAATAAGCTTACATAATGATCCAAGCTAATTGATGTGGTACCATATGCTAATTGGACACAAGTTTCTTGATTGTCATTTTTAAAAGCAGTGTGAAAAACAAAAGTACTATAAGCAAAGTTTCTGTCCAATTTTATTGTAAGTTTTTAAGAATGAGTTCAGATTTTGATGTATTTGTTCAATGAAGCCATTTCTTTGATATGATATAGCAATTTTTAAACTATCACAACCTAACATGCTATTGATTTTGTGAGATAAATGATTTATAAAACTTTTTTATCAGTAGAGATGATGAATTAAATATTGAAATCACCTTTATACTAATGCGCAAGTAGTTGTCTCTGCTGTCATATCTTCTGTCAGAATGACTATGAACTATTTTTTAGCTATGTTGTCAATGTACACAAGTAAAATTGTTTTCCCTCAAAAAGATCTAATAAAATTATGTGAAGTGATGATGCAGTGTGGCGAAAATCTCAGTGTGAAATCGGGTATGCTTATTTTCAGTTCTCATCATTTCTAACTATATCTAATGTGTTTACGCATGGCCGGAGATACAAAATTCATCATGATTAGGTAGTTGTGCCTTGGGTCAATGGAGACTACAATACCTGGTTGAAAAAGAAATGTAATTGCTAAAATATTTGTCTGCGCATACTTTTTAAAGAATGGACAAGCATTGCAAAGATTAATATTTTCAACAATGTTTCTCTAATTTTAAATTAAAATTGCCCTCAGTTAAAAGTTTTTGTAACTCATCATTGTTTGATTAAAGCTGTCTTAAATTCTTTAAAATCAGTACTGAAAAAGATATTTCATCCATTGCAATATGAGGAAGAGCATCAGTGATAGTAATATTAATGTGTAATAAGTCAATAGGAAATCATGAAATGAAATCCAGATAATGTACTTGGAAGGGCTGTATTTGTCAAGATTATGTTTTATTTTTTTTTATTTTTTTGTCAGTAAAAAGTGATATAAGGTCTGCCTTTTAGCTAAATATTTTTTGCAGGAAAGTATATATCATATAAATTGCAATCACAAGTGGACTTTTTTTTTCAAATTTTCTTAATTTAACTGAATAAAATAGCTCCAACTTAGTTGACATTTGCATTGAAAAGTCATAGATTGCTTTGTCTAAACCATCTGCCAATAAACTTAATTCTGTTCCTGAAATGGGATGTCTTAAAAGAGTTGTTTTAACAATTACTTGTGAATTTTCAAACAAATAAATAGCTCCTTTGTGCCAATTTAATTGCTTTAGTTGCACTGAGACTAGGCTATTTCTTTTTGTTTGAGGTCTTACAGAAATTTTACAGGGACTGTTGGAATGTCACCTGCATTTGGAATACACCTATGATTAAAATTCCTAAATATCCATTGAGTTAAAGTATTCAATTTGAGAAATTCTAAAATGCATTTTACTGGACTTTGTAAAGATTTGATACAACTGCTAGATATTTTAAACCCTAAAAATTCATTACTTAAATTTACCAAACTGATATTTTTCTTAATTTATCCCAATCTGTATTCTTTGAATTTTAAAAATAATTTTAGAATAAGATGCTCGCTGTTGTGGTGGAACTCGGTATATATGAGAAACACCCAGCTAACCCAGGTTTTTAGAAATTAGTGGAGACTTGGTGAGAACAAATCAGAAAGGCAAAGTTAAATATTAACACAATTTATTGTACTATTATAATTTAAACATTTCATTTAACATTCTTGATTAATTATCTTAACAATATATAAGTTTATCAAAATATATTTATGAAACATTGTGGCCAGGGGCCTGAAGAAGAAATTAAAAAGACTCACCCCGTTTATAGTGCATCACCCTTGGTAGGTCAGTTCAGTTGCTTCCCTTTTCTTTAGGCTCTCCTTTCATCAGCACATTGCTCCTGTATTATCCGTGAACTGGTCTGCTCCATGTCTCTCATTTGGGTAGGACTGCTTCCCCTCTCCATCAATTTCTCTCTATCATCTGAGGACTATATTTCTCCCATATCTCATCGGAGGTTTGGGTCTCTCGTCATATATCTCGTCGGAGGCTAAGTGTCTTCCTATGTCTCTGAATGCTCCATACACATGTGGTTCAACTCCTTAACTTTTATAGTCGTCTTCATTTCTCCTTCCATTTCTTCTATTGGTTATTTTCTTATCATAAAATGAATGCGTAATTTTTAGTCTTCCGGGGTATAGTCAGAAATCTCCCCTCCAAACCCTTGATTGGCCACACACAAATACAAAAAATGGCATTTTTATTTACACGTACCACCCATGCATCCCAAGGGGATAAGGACCCTGGGATGGAAAACTGCTGTAAACTGACCTGGGATAAGTGCAGTTTTCAGGTGCCACTTTGAAATGTCTAGTTTTATTTCTTTATTACACTTGTCTCATTGTATTACAATTTTTATGAATTTCCTTTCCTATACATTTTTAGGCACTACTGCCGAGAGGAATTGTTACTGAATTCATTGTACAATAAAACATGTGTTTCATTTGCGGCTCCTTTTATGTCGTTTGCACTACAACACTCACATTCAGAATTCAAAATTATAAACAAATAGTAAATCGCATTACTTTAAAGTGAAGTGTTTAAAAAATTGAAAACACATTGTTAAGACCAAATAGAATATGTAAGCTTTCAAAAAGACTAAATAAAGCATGAATTGCTGTTTTGTGTACGATTGCAGGATTAATTAGAATTTAATGGCATATTTTGACTGGGTTGACATGGCTAAATACTTGTTTGTGGGGCAAATTTGAAGTAAAATCAGTGATGAGTGAAATGGCCGAAATTGAATAAAATTCTCTTACAGTTTGTGTATGTAAAGAGCAAAAGACACCAAGTGGTCTCCACTCTAGAGCTTCTTTTTAGGCTCCATGTGCAAGGGAGAAGTATATTAGGTTTTCTTTCTTGTGTTGTCGAGTTGAATTGTGCTAAAATTCAATTATCAGACTTTTTTGACATCAGGTGCTAAACTTCTGGATTTAGCTGCAATAGGTGGGCATATAATATTAATTTAGTAAACCATATTATGTTTTATGGGCATGTTGTATATATATATATATATATATATATATATATATATATATATGAGAACCACTCATTTTGTAACATCTTGATATTTTAATAATCTACTGTAAATATTTTCAAAAACCGATTTTACAGTGAATATTTCACAACTAAATATATTGCTATATACCATTAAATTTGCTGTGTTGCCTACAAGCTTTCTTTAATTTGATGATAAATTAAAGTATTAAAAAATAGGCACTTGATGTACTAGATACAAATGTAAAATAAGTAAAATTCCTTTGTAAATCTATGTTGATAGCTAATAATTTACAGCCATATACATTGATAGAATTTTAATTAATTTTACAAAATGTTTAAAAAACAGAAAATGTAGATTTTTGTTCAGAAACTACATTTAAAGTGTCACTCCTAAAATAACAAAAAAAAACGTTTATCTCCTCACCCAATTATGAATATGTGACAAGAATTATTATTCTTGGAGAAGGAATATTTCAAACCTATTCCTTTCCTATATTGTTTCCCATGTATGAACTTGGAGAAGTACATTTGCTAACTTCTTTTTTAAAAAAATGGACATGATAAAAACAAATTGTTTGATGAAGATTGTTGTTAGGGTGGAAAATACTTTTGAAACCTGTTTCTACTTCTAGATTTTTATTAAAGCTGGGAAACTTTTATTTTACCCTTTATTTTTTTGTTAAGTAAATAAATCCCCCCCCCCCTGAATGATACCTGTGCAGGAACTCAATTAGTGACAGCTAAAGCATTATTCAAAGAATTTTATCATTGATTTCTGCTACTTTGCTTGGAAGTCACAGGAGAAATTGGTGTTGGGATCTTCTGTACTGAAACTGGCATTGCTGGATTAAAAAGTTTTGAAGCAGATAATTATTGATGTTGTGTCGTTTTATGTTTGGTATTTCATGCTCCATACCAATTTCTAAGACTATCAGCCTCCCATTCTCTTGTCAACAACCACCCCCTTTATAT
>JAPDSC010086382.1:0-25886 GCA_026290005.1 Latrodectus geometricus | reverse complement strand
AGTCTGTTAGATCTAACATCATTCTTATATCTCTGACGATTGTTACTGTTTTTGGAGAAAGATGAGCTACTATGTAACTGTAATTCATCTTAAGCTTCTGATAAGATTTTGGAGTAGCTAATGTGAAAGTATTTTCAATCATGTGAAATCACAGGGCAGGATTTGCTTATATAAATTTATTCATGATAATAGCCACTGATTCCATAACTTATTCTGATGACATTCAATTAAAATGGGCTTTAGTATAAAGTGTATGAACTTTAGATCACCGCTGTAGCGCAACATAGTTATTGTAGTTGTTGTTTTTTTATTATTGTTATTATTATTTTCGGAAATAAGAAATAGCAAAAAATTCTCATAGTTTTGAAACATAATCTTAATTTATGGTTATCCTCAATTCATATATTTATCAGTTAAATTTTGATTTTTCATTATATTTATATTAAATTCATTGAAACTTTGTATACTTTTGTTCTTTTATCTTACTTTTAGGTAGAAAATTCTTATGAAAAATGCTTGATGTTTAAGGCTTAAATTTTATTACTTTTCAAATAGGGTCCAGTATGGGGTATTCAAAATGCACAACCCAGCACAGAGCTTTCTCTTGCTGATATACAAAGAATTCAAGAAGAGAAAGAAAAGGAAGAAAGAGAAGAAGTATGAGTTTACTTCATATTGTTGCCAAGTTGTCTTCAGAAATTTTGTTTTGCTATAATCACCTATTTCCATTATGAAATGATAAGCATATTATGATTTAATAGAATATTGTTCCTATTATTTAATATTACTCAATGCTAAACCCATTCACACATTATGAAATTTTCATTTGTGGTTGTAATAAATATAAAAAAAATTTGAATTATATTCATACAGATTTTATTTAAGGTAAATACAGAAGTGTCAAACATTTTTAAAATAACTCTTCCTTCCAAATGGTTGAAAAGTTAACATTAGATATCAAGCTAGTACTGCCCATAGTTCTTAAAAATAAAAAAATTCATCACAATTTGACATTATCTTTTATTGAACTGAAAAAGAAAATCTCATAAATTAAGAACTCAAATAAATGGTAGAGTTATGTGACATTTATTTACTTGTCAATTAAAAAAAGATATTTATATTTGCTTTCTATTCTCGGAATAGTGTTGTCTGACTGTTATTTTATTTTCAATCCTAAAATAACGGGAGTACTTTAAATTGTTCAGTCTCATTTTGAAGTTCTTTGATCTTTAGTTGTTCATTTTTCTAATTGTTAAAAAATAATTAAAAAAAGTTCAGGACAGGAGTTTGAATGGGCATTGATTCTGTTTCTGATTCCATAGGTATTAAAACAAGCAATATGATTGATATATATAAAAAAGGTATCCAGTATTTCCATAAAGCAATTTAACTTATTTAATAGTCAAAATATTTATCAAAGTATAATTTATTTAAATCTTGTATAACTTTGAATTTTGATCTTTAATGATATCATTATTCTTTTATTATTTGCGAAGTATATATTAATGTTACTTTATGAAAAAATTCTAGTCAATGGATTTTGTCTAATGTGTTCAGAAAAAAATTACAGAAATGCATTTCTGTAAATTTTTTTTTCTCACTATGTAAGTAAATGGTTGATCCCCATTGATAATTATGTGGAACTTTCATTTACTCCTTCTCTTTTTTAATGCATCAACAAAAAAGTAAAGTTAATAAGCAATCTTTTTACTTACAAGTATAAATTATAGTGCATTTATTTACATAAAACTGAAACATGCTACTGAAAAAAATATCTTATTGAAAATACAAATTTAAAGCTTCTGTACAATTTTTTTATCAAACAACCCAATTAGAAATTATTATTTTAATGTTAATTTGAGAATAAGTAATTAAAATAAAAGGTATTTCCACATTTTAATCTGTAGAAAATATTCGTTCCACTGATACATAAGCAAAATAACTATGTAGCTTGATATCGTTAATAGTAAATTAATTCGATTCATAAACAAATTGACATATATATTTTCTATTTTCATATATTAATTAATTATAAAATCCACAACTACTGACCAAAAATATGAATTATTCTTAAGCATTAACTGTCATTAATTTAGAAAAGAGAACATCAAACCAGGATTTAATATAGTTTGATATTTAGTTCTTTTTAGTATCTTGAGCAAAAATGGGAAATACATTAATGTTTCCTTCCCATAAGATGTTTACACTAATATTTAAATGGTCTTTCAGTATTAAAACTTTAAAATGACAATTTGAATACGAGTGATCATCTTTTACCAGCCATTAATTATTCCAATTATGAATTAAAGGTGATACTGATTTCATCTGAATAATGAACAAATGTAATATATAAATAACATTCCTTAATATAAATATTTTAATTTTTACTTTCTCTTTAGAAACTTCGACAGCAAGCGCTGCAACAGCAAACAGTGAAACAAGTCCAACAAAATAAAAATGGTCTTAGTTGGGCTAAAAGGTAGTATCTTTGTAAATTATTATCCTGTTATCTTATCTTTAATTCTTCTTCAAGTATATACTGAGCAATTTTTCATTTATGCAGAGCTACGGATGGTCAACCTGTTGTAAAATCCTTGGCTGAAATTCAACAGGAAGAAGCTGAGAGATTGGCATTTATACAACGCACTCAAAAACCTCAACCAGTAACTGTTATACTTTATAAAATACTTTTAAATTTACCAAAAATTTTTAATCATACAGCTTGTAAACAATAGTTATAATATCATTTATTTCAATAATAACAGTTTGACCTCTTGTTCTCATACATTCAGCGTTTTCTTTTCTGTATGGTCGACATTTTATTCCATGTGTTGAAGATAGAAATGTCATTGAAACTGAATTTGTTGCTAATTACAAATCCCTCTAATTTACAATATTTTTTATAAAAATATTATTAAGGGATAATATCTTACTTGCCCTACCTTTTATTTTAATTACTTATTCTCAAATTAACATTAAAAGAAATCATTTTGTATTTTTGATCATTTTCCATTCAATCAGAATTATTTTTTGCGTGTCGGCTAAAACAATTCTAAGGTATTTTTTATATCTATGTACAAGATTTTTATTAAGAAAAAAATAGTCTAATAAATGATTTTTGTTTTATAATAAATATGCTAAATTGTATAAATATTTTATGTTGATATTAATATTAACTATATCAATGCAGTGGTTTATAAACATAATCAAATTATTTAATTTTTCAATTTTATTTATTAAATTTAAAATTTGGCTAGTTTTGTAGAAAAAGCTAGTTAAACAATAGACAATTTATTACATGTTTGACTCAATGTAAATTCAGTAAAACAGTTTTTCACTGTTCAGTATCAATTTTTTCACATTTTTAGTAATTTTGGATATACCTTGTATTAATTTTCAGTGATAAAAAAATGTTACTTTTTGCGAGGGTTAGAAATCTTAAAAGAAATCTCACTGAGAAGGGGTTAAAGTCTCATTTTAGTAAGATAAAACTCTTGTGCTTTATTTTTTACTAATTAAAAAATATTAGTAAAAAATTATTTCAGAAGTACTTAAACATTTTTACACAATACAATTTATAATATTATTTTAATATAATACAATTTGTAATGTCTATAATGTATTTATAAAAATAATTCCAATTAATAAATTAGTTTGTTTTATTCTATATGATAGGCTTTGCTTTTTAAAATTATAAGTTGATTTAAAATTTACAGATAATTTTACAAATGATTAAATAATTTACTTTTAAGTAAATTGAGTTTCTTTCCTGTAATTAAAAAAGATTCTTAAACTACATTAATTTTTAAACTATTTGAAATTTTAAGTGTAAATTCTAGTTTAATCATTTATTAACTTATAAAGTTCTATCATTTCTTTCCTTCATTGCTTAGCATTTTAATTGTTGCTTTAAAATTTAAGTAATTCTAATTGTCAAATTTATATTGAACATTTATTTATCATTTTTTATAACATTCAACACCAAAAATAATGGAATAAAAAAATTGCTACTAATTTAACTAAAAATTATTTTCTTTAAATTAAAACTATAGCACATCAAGGAAATTTCGTTATTACTGTAATGTATTACTATTCAAATTAATATTATTACATAAACAAAAATTTCTAAAATTTTATGTTCATAAAAAATTTGACAGGCAGCTGATGTTCGAAAGTATAATTTATAAAAAGTGAAAATCAAATAATGAAGCATCAGAATATAATTTTTAGTGCAATATCATTTAATATTTCATGAATTTTGTTCAAATAAAGAAATTAGTAGATCATAGTATATTTGCTTTTGAAATAATTTATTATTTTAATGTTTCAGCATTTTATAATTTTTTTTCTTTTAAATTATACAAAATTTCTTGTTCAATTTTAAAAAATTCAAAAACAAATGAATAGAATTATTATTAATAAAATTTAAATCAGATGTTAGAGAAAAATGTTTAACATTATGTTACAGAACCTACTGAGCCATTTAAAATTTTGTTTTACTCTATTGAATTCAAGGAATTTAGCTTATTAATAAATTTAGTGTTAGCACCTTTTACTTATAGAAAAAATTTTTAACTTCCTAAATAACTATTAGTTCTTTTTCATAAATAAAATTTAAAAAAAAGAGTTTCATAAAGATTTTTACTTTACAGCCTCCTCCAACTTTGAGTTCAAACAATGGAGTATGGGGTAATTCTAGTCATTTAAATAAAATTACTGCTCCAGCTCAAACTTGGAATACAAATAATGTATCCTCAAGCACTGGTTTTTGGGATGATGTTATCAGCAACAATACGCAATCTCGAAAACAGCCTCAAAAAGCAAAGTAAGACTTATTCTTGCGTGTGTGTGTTTCTTTTCATATAATGGCTTCTTTAATTTATAAATCATTATCTTAAAATTCCTTTGAAATCAATTAGAATCAGCTATTTCTCATAGAAAGAAAGAAAAAAAAGTAAGGGTTTTATTATTATTTATTATTGTTATATCTATATTAATTAATTTATCTCTATTAATTTATAAATTTCATTGCTCTGGTTTGTTTTAAAGCAAAATATTTTTTTATCCTTTCTAGAAGTAGTCATATATTATTATGTCTTACATGTAACTATATAGTGTAATTTGAAGTGAAATAATCCTAGTTTCTTACTTCATAAAAATTAACTTATAAATAGTTAATTTGGTTGTCTCAAAGGTTAGCACATCTGAAATTTTGTAAAAGTAGGAAATGACTTATTTTTTAATTTATGTCAGCATGTACTCAGGATTTGTAAGTGTTCTCTGAAAAATGTGTTGTAGTTTGTTGTATCAGTATTTACTTCTGTTAAACATTTGAATGCTTCATTTATTTATTTTACAATAAATTAGTTTCCATGTGGGGCAATTTTTAAAGTAGAGAAAATTTGGTGTTTTTTAACTAAACTTGAAATTCTGAAATCAGTATTTGTAGAACTATCAATGAAAGTATTGATGTAATTACTTATATATTATTTATTTAATATTATAATAATAAACACTTATATATTATTATATATAGAAATAAATAGAAAATATTATTTATTTCCAGTGAAAGTAGTGCCTTTCCAGCTTTAACAAACAGAGTGCAACCTGCCACTGTAAATAATAAAAGTAAATCTGTCCGAGCCAAAAAGGAAGAGGTTTGTGTTTAAAATATCTTTCTCTCAATTCTAAGCTTATTTTAATTAAAATGAGATCTAGTTTTATTATATTAATGAAAATGGGACCTAGTTTCATATACTTATAATTTATGGTTTTCATTCATTATTTCTAGGATGTTGTGACGAGATTGTTTGGCTCTCACCTGAAACCCACCGATGAATTTACTAAATGGTGTACTGAAACGCTCTCGTCCATGCCATCTTCTGTTGATGGTAAGTTCCATTGCTGATTACTTTTGAGGGTGTTTCTAGTGTTTGAGAGTGTTTATGTCATTTGAATTTTTGTTACTTTTTAGTTCCCACTTTTGTTGCATTTTTGAAAGATATTGAATCTCCCTATGAGGTATGTACTTATGATTTCAGAGCTTGAAACTTTTATAATATTGATTTGTATTCACATTGAAAATAATTTTTATACTGACAGTAAAATATTATTTAGAATCTAATGGAAATATATAATTTATATAAATTATCAAAAATTAACATATTTCTGATTATGGACTTAACTTGTATGTATTACTTGGTACATTAAATTTTAAAATCATATAATGAAGCCCATTTTATAATTCAACTATGCTATAGTGTACTATGCATTCTATTAATCTATTTAAATATGTAATCATTATATGCTTTCTTTTACTTCATTTGTCTAAATAAATTAAAGGAATTTCAAAAACAGTGATTGCTTTTTAACTTATTGAAAACTTTTGACCTGTATTTAATAATCTGCTTAATGGAAGGAAAACTGGTTAACATACACTTTGAGTTAAATCTGTACTTTGTCTTCGTTAGTAGACTGTATCATTGTTATAATTCTGTATTGATATTTGTGTAGAAATCTATATTTATAGAATTTCCAATAAGTGTCTCATCAAGTTATTATTTATTTTATCAATAATATGAGTTAATCCTTTTGGATTCGTCAACATTTGTTTAGGCACTTAAGTACTATAGTTTAAAAGAAGGATTTAAACTTTATTTTAATATTTCTGATATAAATTGTCTTGATGTTAGTGACTGAAATTGTCTTGAAAAACATGATTATCTGAAATTTTGTATTGTAGTGAGTGAATAAAATTTGTTTTGTGAACAATAACTGATGAATATATAATATTTATATTTATGCTGAAACCTATCTCTTATATCTTTTAAGTTATTGTCTTGTCTAAAAATATTTAAATTCTCAACAAATGAAATTAAATAAAAATGAAAAATCATTCAAAATATTTTTATTTAAAGGTAATATTAATTATCTTAATTATAATAAATAAATCGTGCATTTGGGGCTGATAATTTTATTTTGTTATTAATTCATGCATCTATTCTTTCAGATTTATTCAAAAATTACTTTAATTGTTAGATGTAGAAATCAATATTAATACTTTCTCATAACAATACTAAAATTTAAATAGTCTTCATTCACATATATTCTCTATTAAATTTAAAAAACTATTATTTCATTTTCAGAATTGATACTGGTGTAATTATTTGTGATTTTAAAATAAGTTATCTTTTTTGTTACTTAATATTTTTTATTAAAAGATTATTTATATTTTAATTTCTTATTTTAATCAAACTTTTTTATAAATTTAATTTTACATTTTTGTTTTAAATAAAATGTTATTTAATCTTTTAATTAATATATTTTTAATTATCTTAAATGTTATAGGTTTATGACTATGTAAAGTCTTATCTTGGTGAAGGTAAGGAACCTAGGGAATTTGCTAAACTATTTTTAGAAAAGAGGAGCAAATATCGAAATCAAGCAAAGCAAATGCCAGCTGAGGTTAGTATACTCTTTTATAGATTGTTTTTAAGTGACATCTTTATATTGTCTTGTGATATATCAAGAAAAAATTTTGCCGAGTGTTTATTTTAATGAGCATGATTTTGTTTGTTCTTATTTGTTTTCATAATTAATGTGTGTTGTTAACTGTTTTATCTTTTTTCAATTTTCTTCCATCCATTCATATTTTACCTCTCAAGGAGTTTACTTTCAAGTAAACATAAGGATCACAATCATGAAGTACTCGAGTGATCTGATCTCTTCTTTTCTTCTCCTCTCTTCTGCTTTCTTTTCCTCTTCCTCATTGTGGTTGCTTCTATAAGGTTGGGAACTCCTGTAGTAACTTGTCACTCTGTTGCTATTAGCTTCACTTGGGGACTAAATCACCCATGTGTTTGCCTTGCATAGAGACCCATGTCTCTAGAAAGGAGGGTCCTAGTACTTGAGATCCCCAGAGATTAACACATTACTTTGGCCTCTGCTTCAATTAAAATGGGAGTGTGCTGTAGTCTTTAGCATATCTGTTGACTTTATGAATCAAGTGCAAGTACTGAGTGACTTGTTAAGGGTGAAAGCCATCTTAGGGATGTATTATGAGCAATATGATCTGGCTTCCTCTATTGCAGCTAATCTGCATCCTTTTGGTGGTGGGCGATGCAGTCAGGTTCCAAATTTAAAATATTTTTGATGGAGAAAAGAAAATTTTGTCTCCCAAGTTACTATCTTGCCTCAAGAAAAATTGGAATCGTGGAATCTGCTATCTCATGCTTCAACATTTGTATCGAGGTTTGTTACCGAGTGTACTTTGCTTCCTTAACAGGAAATAGATTGAAAATCTATTTCAAACTCTGTCAAACAAAGCTATAGCGATTCATGTCATTAAACCCAGTAAAGATCTTTCAGATCCTCTAAATTTTTGACAAGTTGCTCTTGTAAAACTCTGTAACATATGTCAATTCTTGTCTCATATAAGTCTTTGAAGAAGAAAAAATGTGTTCCTATTAATTTAAGAGGTTTCTGTAAAGGAAAATCCATTCTTGATTATATAACATGCTTGGAAACCCAACTCTACAATGCTTTTGTGTGAAGAAATCCTGTTTTCCATTTTCTTTAACATTGAAAAGGCATATGACCATATATATATGTAGTTATGGAATTCTCCGATTGTTACATGATATTGGCTTTCAGATTAATCTTTGGATATTCCTCCAAAATATTTTTTGCTTCCATACTCTTAAAGTACATATTGGATCTGCTATTTTTATACAAAGTGAGGGTGTAAGCTAATATTTTAAGCATGACAATGTGAGCTTGTACATAAATAGCATTCTTCACCTTTTGTTCATGGCACTATGTATGTGAGTGTCAAATATGGTCTTTAATTGATAGACAACTACAAACGTCTGTTAATAAACTAAATGCAGAGAATGGAATTATTTTGTTTCCTAGTGAGGTAAGTTTCCATTGATGATGTCTTCATAATGATCTTGTTATCTGTCTGCAAAATATACCTACACCTGTAGTCAATGAGGTAAAGTTTCTTGGAGTGTTACTTGATCCAATGTTAACTTTTCTTCCATTTGTTTTACATCTGTGGAAAAAATGCGAACAGGTGCTTTCTCAAGCTGCTTTCTAATACATCTTGGGGTTGCCAATCAAGTGTCATTCCTTCGTGTTTATCTGTTATTAGTCTTATCTTGAATTAAATACAATTGTGTATTTTATGGATCTGCTAAATCTTTGGCTTCATGCAGAGTCGATATAGTCCCTCCCTCACTGTGCTTTGAGAATATGTTAAGACACTATTCGAATGTATAGCATAGAAAATGGATATGTGATGTGCAATCAGCACATCACATGTCCATTTTCTATACTGTTTGTCAGCAACTGCCTTTAGTCCTGAGACTGTATCTCTCTCAATTATTATAGAAAAATCATGTTTGATCCTCACCATTCATTTAGTTCCTTGTCTCCTATTCCTGCACTGAGGAGATTATATGATGCTTAGCTATATAGTGTCCTACTTTTCTTCACTCAAGCCAAATTCCATCTTATTTAGTAAACCTATGTGATGTTTGTTTTATTAAAAGGGAATTTCATTCACATCAATCTACTTGTGCTGTGTAAAAAATTGTTAACTACTCATATTTTCCTACAGCTGTATCACCTTGCTCTCATTACTTGTCTTACATACCAATCTCTACAGATGAATTGAAAAATGCAGGACATGTTGACTGTGATGTATTTTTTGATAATGACATTCATTGTGACATGCTTCATTTGCCTTCCTCCATCTTCACAACTGAAGCTATGACTGTTTATCATGTGCTTCAGATTGTAAATACTCTAAATTATCAAATGTTTTTGTGTTCTAAATGTGTAAGAAACCATTGCTGTTTATCATATTTTACTTTTGTGCCCAGATTTTAATCTTTATCATTTTTCTATTATGAAACATCAGTCTAACACTGTTTTATTTGGTGGGGAGCTACATTACTGAAATCTTTTTCCCGTTTTTAAAGCAATAGATTTTATACATTTTATTGAGTTTTAATAATTTATATTATAAATTTGTATTAGTATATTTTATTTTATTTTTTTCTTAGTTTGTCATTTTAAAGTGTTTAAATATACAAAAAAATTTGACCTTTTTTGGAATTTGCTCCATAAAACCTAACCAATCATTCATGTTTTATTGGTGGTATAATACTAGTTCTCTTTTGAATTCAAAGTATAGGTGTTACTTGAAAAACATACTAGTAATTACTTAAAAAAAGTGACTGTCCTATCTCCTACAATGCCATATGAGACTCTGAATCCTATTTAGTTTCATTTTCTTCATTATATTTAAAAACTTATGCATGCTAAATATTTGTAAAATCTATTCACTAGTCAGGAGTTATAGAAGATAGTTGTCAATTTTTTCCTTTAGCACTTGTTATATAGTCTTTGATAATGAGACTAAACCTATTATACAAATAATTATGGCTTAGAATCTTTAAACTGTTATGTGTATATTTGCATTATAAGAACATGTTCAATATATATATATATATATATATATATATATATATATATATATATATAGCACCATATATGGTGTGTTGTGACACTCAGTTTAGTTTTACTTCAAAACTGCAATAAAATCACCTTATACATACAATGTATTGCTTATTTCTTGGCTCATGTGTAATTTCATTCCTTGTGACTTATTCAAATATGTATATTTATTGACACACAGTTTTAATTAGCAAATTATTGTGCCATTAATGAAGGACCTTGTACTCAATCTTTAATTTATTTGTGTGGAGTGTATTAAAAATATTACAAAAGCTTTATTAATTCAAACATAAATTTGTTTTATTTTCATGGAGGCAATAACAAGAAATATGTACATAATAACAATGCAGTTTTTATTGTATTTTATATGATGAAAAGATAATTAAACATGACATAGTTACAAGGTTTATCAAAATTATAAGTAAAAAGAATTGCTGCATAATAAAGCTGTTAAGAACACTAATGTATGTTTAATCTAACCTTGTAAGTTATCACCTTACATGTTAGATATACAATAATCTGTTTCAAGAAGACTTTTTTTAATCAGAGATCCTGATGTTTTCATTGTAATTACAGATAATCATATTATATAAAGCTTCAGATTATGTTGTCAGTTTGGTAAGATGCCCATTACATAGTTTTCTCAGAATCACATCTTAGCAATATTGAAACCAGTGAATAAGAATTTTTCCCTTAATAGTATAGAAGATCTGAACTTTCAATAACAAATCTGATAATCATTGCCATTGTCTCTTATAACATTATTTGGCATTTAGACACAATAAAAAATGTTAACTGTATTTCAGCTATTATTAGTTACTTAATATTGCATATTCTCTGAATTGAGGTAGATAACTATTGTTATGAATTGTTATTCAGTTCTAGTTTAATTATATATATTTGAAAACCCAAAACAATAATCTCATGATAGCGCTTTGTTTTGAAATTGTTTAAACTTCTTGCACTTCAAACCATTATCATCCCAAATTAATGATTTGCTATTTTATTACATATAATTATCACGATTTTATTTAGTACTGATGTGTTGAAGTAAATCAACCATTTATTTTCAGAAAATTATTCCTTTTCATATATTCTTCAACACTATAGTCTGTTATAGGACAAGGCTGTCTCTCCAATTCTTGCCCCACCTTGCTTGTTTCCATGCAATGTTCCTCTATTGTTTCATTCATATTATTTTTAGGTTTTTTTTATTATTATTATTTCATGTACCATCTTATTTGATTTCATCTTTGCCATTTTTCCTCCAAAATTAATAATGTAACTTTTTTGGAGAAACATATCATATCTGAACATTTGGCTCATCACTTAAATGCAAGATCTTTCTGCCACCTTTAGAATTTTGGTTTTTCCATGCTTATTATTTATTTCATGACTGTAAATGTTTCTCAAAGACTTGTTTTGGTGTAATAAAATCTTCAAAATTTTCCTTTCGAAAATAATGTTATTACTCAAAAATATTAAAACTTTTTTCTTAATTAAACTGTTTCTATGAATTAAAATTATTAATCAAGTCTAAAATATTTTTAAGTTTCGCAAAGTATTCATATAATTACACAAAATGTTTATGAAAAACTACATAATTTTTTTTATAAACTGAAATAGCTGAAGAATTCTCTAAAATCTGGGTCCAGTATTAACAAATAAAATCTAAGTTAAATTTGCAATGGCTTGATCAGGAAGATTGCATTCTTTAACGTTTTGTTATATTTAGTTCCTTTTATAAAGATTTTAAAATGTCATTTTCTAAAAAAATAAGTAAGCATTACTGTAAAGTTAGCTTGTCACAGTTCAATTGTAGACCATTTTCTTAAAACCTTTATAAAAAAAAAAAAATTTTTTTTAAAGTATATATATATTTTGTTTTTTAATGTTTTGTCTTTTCTCCCTCAAGGATAACACCTTATGGGGACCTGCACCGGCCATCACACCATCTGTAAATAAACCAGTTGCACCATCTAATGACTGTGATGGTAATTCCAATACTAAAGGCAAAACAAAAAGGAGAAAAAATAGAATGCAGAAGTTAGACAATTCAATGCTTGGTTTCACTGTTCAATCAAATCCTGATCGTCTGAATGTTGGAGAAATTGACCACATAGATGGAATGTAAGAGCATGTTTTCTCCAATTGTCTGATATTTTGGGGCATATAAGAGACTGCAAGTGTTTCATCTTAAAAGCTGATGAAAAAATCCTTTGGAAGTCAAAAAAGATGTGATATTATATATATTTAAATGAATTCAAAATATAAACCAGCCATCAATTTGTGATATGAAAAATGTATATTATTGAATATAAAAGGGGTCGCTATAAATGTCACTGCCATTGTAAAAAACACTCACTAAACCATAAAACAATAGATTTATACTTGATGACTATTGTATAAAAGAAAAAGATTGTAAAGAAATGCCACTGATGGTTGACATTAAGATCTTAGACATTTGTATAATTTCTCAGCCAAAGTATTATCTTTGATGTGACTCTTGTAGACTATGTAAATAAATTTGTATAATGGCAGCATAAAGATTTGTTGCTTTTTTGTTTTATAAATGTCATCCTTATGAAAAGCTTAATGACAAATTTTAAACTGTAACATGAGCAAATGTTTGTAATATATGTAAATTATTTATTCTTATTACCCCTTATAAATTAAAAATATTTACAGCTTCTAAATAAAATGTTTCACTTGCTTTTAAAAATTTTTATTTTATTTAATATTTTTAACACATTTTATTTAGCATAATTTCATACTTACAAAGGAACAGCCTATTAGTTATTTTTTAATTCATTGTTTAATTTTAAGCAGTTCAAAACAAAACGGCTTGAAAGAATTGCTAATAAAATTTTAATACAGCTTATACATTATTTTCATTTGTATTTTCAAATGAAAAATATGTTTGAATGTAATGAAATTAAATGTTTCAAATTTATTAGTTGTTTTTGTTGCCAAAAATAAATCTTCTAAAAAAGGGAAAAAACATTGTGCAATCTTGATTGTTGTGCAAACTTATTTTAGTGCCTTAGTAATAACAGGAGTTTATTAAGTTTTTAAATTATAGGTATAAAATGAGCTTTTATAATCACATTAATTTGTTTTCTTGTACTCTGATGTGTTAAAATTTTCCTCACTCTTAAAGTAATTCTTATTCACATTTTAAATGATTTTTCTACAAAAAAATATTTATAGTTTAAAAGGGTTTTATTATTGAAAAATTTATATTTCAAAAAAAAATTGTAATTTTAATGAATTGTGTTTTACATTTAGAAAACAATATAAAATCTTAACTGAATTCCATTTTATATTGCAAATAAGAAAAAAACAAGGGTTAAAGTTTCACTCTATAATTTAGTGGAAAGTTGCATTATTTTTCTCAAAATTACCAAAAAAAGAAAAAATCAGAAGCTAACCATGGAGTATTAGACTAAATATTTTTTCAAAGTATGTTAAAAGACAAATGATATAAATGGGAAGACAATGGAAATTTAATAACAGAAATGGAGAATAATATATTTTTACCAATAATTATATTAATCTTTATACATTCCACATAAAAAATTTTCTCTTAAATGGTTGAAAATATTTAAATAGTGAAGGAATATTATTAATGATGTTCCACATTCTTTCTCTTTTTATTACACATTGCTTTAAAAAAATTTGATGCATTTGGTTTTTTAAGCTATTAGTTCATTTATAATATCTGTAAAAAATGTAGATTAAGAATATTCAGATATATTATTTCTCTTTTATATATTAACACATCTGTTTATTTAAAATAAAAATACATGTAAATCATGAAAAGTTGGTAAAATTATACAGTGGTAGTTTACATTTATTTCTTTAAAGATTTATCACACTACATAAAATTTAAACAAAAAAATAGGAAATTTTAACTCGTGTGAGTTTTTACTATCGATATTGATGGATCTCATTTCCTTTCGTTTGCTCGCCGCTTTTTGGCTCCCATCGGCATTATTGGAGGAGAGTAAATTTCCTTTACCGTAGTTTTCTTTTTAACATCAATTTGCCTTTATATACAAATATACGTCATTAGTTAGTTATCAGAGTTTTTGAATTTATTATAATTTAAACTCTAAGGTATACAAGAAAGTTCTTGACGTTTTTAATGACTCCAAAGAACATGACATAGAAATTGTAGCCTATTGTTAATCCTCGAAGTAATCGGCATCCAGCATCTTCTGCTAATATGTCTCCAATTGTGCTATCCACTGGCAGTAAAACTTGTGAGTTTTGGATGCTAAGAAATCCGCGAGTGCTTGGTGTAAGTCTGCTTCATTAATGAAGGATTTCCCACAAAGATGATTGTCTAGGGAATAGAAGAGATGGTAATCTGATGGGGCAAAGTTCAGATGAGGATGGCGCAGTCTCCCAACTAAATCGCTGTATGTTATTCCTGGCCACCCCCGTGACATTCGGCCTCTTGTTATCGGCCAAGAACAATACAATCTTGCGATTAACTTGTGCTGGCTCCTTCTGTTGCATACATTCCAATTGCGAATACAGGCTCTCAGTGATAATTGGACCCGCTGGTAGCAGCTGACGACTAGTCCACCAGAAACAAAGTATAATCTTGCTTGGTTGCATAGGTGGTCTTGCGCTGTGAGGGAGAGTATCCTGGTATGACAACCAACGCTTGGAAGTGTCATACAGGACACATTTTTCGTCACTTGTCAGCGCTTGATGAAAAATGGATGGTCTACGGTGGCGAGAAAGCAAAGATAAATAGGTTGCCCCTCATTGTTGCTTATGGACTTCCAACAGCGTGAGAGGAACCCACTTGTTCAGCCTGTGCGTCTTACCTAAGTGGTGCAGATGAAGTCTAATCGTTTCACCCGAAACGTTAAATTGATAAATTTGATTACTGTTCTCATCAATGGACGGCTGCAAAGTGCAGTCATACAAGGCCTATGATCGTATACTGCAAGTGTCATTACTGAGAGACAAATTTCCCGACTTGAATATGTAAAAGCACTGGCCTACCGTACGTTCATTCACAGCACTATCCCCAAACGCTAGACATATTCGGCAACTTATGCAGCAGTTAAGAAGCCCACGTTAAAATCGTAAAGCAAACAAAACCTAACGAATTCTTTCGACTCGTCCATTTCTGATCTCTACTTTACGAATTATGATTCATGAAAGTGCGTGGTGGACTTGCTTTTATAACGACTGATATTCCTTTTCCGGATTTGCTGGTGCTTGAAATACGTCATACACTAATTTGCATACTTATTCTCACTTCTTTCAACGACAGGAACTTTCTTGTTTACCTTGTATTTATAATTATTATAAATTATTATATCAATATACATAATAAATAATTTATCTCTTACAGAGTGGAATATTATGCCTTTAATGGTAAATTAGTTGTTATTAAAGTAAATGTGAAGTACATTAAAAATATCTACAATTATTTCAATAGCAATATGTCAGTGATCAAACCAATGTGTGATCTGCAATTACTTATCACTATTTTTTACAGCATAACTGAAGACTTTTAATGTACGACTCAAACAAATTCAACATAGTTTGAATAGTTATTAGTTTTATATAAATTTATTTTCCATTTGAGGATTAAAAGTAGCAACTGGCCATATGGTCACTTTTAAGAGATATAATAATTTTACGACTTTACTTGATTTTTGAAGACCTGTTTAAAGGATTAAATTTTCATGTGTAATGATTTTTAGCTGCTGCATAGTAATTATTTCTATAAAATTCATGTATTCTTACAATCATAGCTCATACCTTTTGTACTGCATAAAACTGAAAAATAACTAAATTTCATGTGTATTTCAAGATACCTACAATTAGGTCAAGACCCACATAGTTTGATCTTGTGAGTGAATTTTTCTACATATGTTCTGCTTATTTAAGCCAAGCTGGCAATCGAATGGTTATCTCTCTGGCCTTCCGTTCATGGATTCGAGTTCCATCTTGGACATGGATGATCGTAATGGTTCAGAATTCACTTTGAGCTGTAGGCTCCAGTGTGCAATAAAAGATCTTAAATGATATACCAAACTTATTTTAAAATCCACCTCAAGCCGCCAATCATAATCCTTCTCATAATATAAAATTATATAACCTCATTTGAACTTGCAGAAAAAAACTTTATTAGCACCTTTTGCCATTGTTATCTTCCACACACACACACAGTAAGCATTCATTCCATTCATTATAGATGTCTTTGTATTACTCATCTGATATTTTTTTCCAATTAAAGTTCACTGTATTCTAAATAAGCTCTTTATAGTTTTGTGACTTTTAAAATTACTATCTAAAAGACTATTAACTTGGCTAAATGAAGTTTCATTTGTAGTATGTCCTTATCGCATCTAAGAAGTAGTAATGTACTCAAGACTTGAGGCAACCATAAATCAGTTATCTGGTAGTCTGCAAGTGCCGTATTACCAGTTCTTCGTGTTAAACTTATGACTGACATTTGAGATACTGTTCAAAACGCAAATTATGACACAGGCTGGTCTAAATATGTACTGAAGGAACAATGGTGCTCAAATGTGATATATTTAACGGAGCCACTGAGTTATCTGACGAACCTCGGTATTCTAGCAGTAGATCACGATTGATTCGTTTATTTACTGATCACTTTATTAAAGGCAAGTTAATTGGTGAACGTTTGGATGAAAATTCTGGAGCTCGAAAAAAAGACAGGAAGGCTAAAGCAACTATTTCTAAAAATAAATACCTGAGTATATTTCAAAACGAATTTCTCCCTTGTATTATATCGCTGCATTGGGTTTGAGATCCCAAATAGAGGGACAGTTTCTCTTTTGAAAGATGTAATTTACTCCCTTTGAAGCATGAGATCTTTTGATGAATGTCATCAGTGATTGGAAAACTTTTGAAGAAGTTAAAATGTAATAAAAATGTATTACATTTTATTTTTGATATTTTATTTCATGGTATATGTGTTAAATTATGCATCCAAAGGAGGAACTTCATTATAATTCTGCATACCTAAAATTTGATTAAACATTCTTTTTAGTTTTAATCAAAAGTAAACTTTTTTTTTTGTATATTTTTAGTGTTTTCCTACTCTTTTGATAGAGTTCGTGAAATTTGACATACATTCGATTGTTTGAATTTTAAATTATTTTTTTATTGCAGCTTTATTCGGTGTATAAAGAAATTTAGCTATTCGCACATTTTAAAAAATTCAACTTCTTAGGGACAAAAAAGATCTAAGCATATCATTGAAAAATTGTAAAGCAGATAAAATCAAAATTTTGCAAAGATTGATTTTTGATAATGATGGAGATAGGTTAAATAGTAAAAAATAAAAATGTTGATGGTTTTGTGTTGTATTCTAACGAGCGCTAAGCAGAACTCTCTGAGTTCGAGATTAAGATTGTTTACAAAATAGAACAGTTCGATAATGTCGATGTATGTGTGAATAATTGTGTCGTCCTTTTTTCAATAAAATAATTATACCATTCCAGCTGCTTCTTTACTATAAAATACACTACAATAAATTGGCGACGAGGATAAACAAATATATCATGGATGCAGAACAATTTTCAACTTTATTAAAAGTAATTACAGCTAGTAATGATCGACTTGCCGATCTTATTTTGAAACAAGAACGAAATAAGGATATTCCAGATCATCAAGAAAAAGGTACGATAACATTTTTATCAAATTTTGAATGTTTTAATTCTTCAACAGAAACATTTTTGCAGTATAAACAACGATTTCAAAATTATTTACAAATCAAAAATGTTATCGAAGATAAAGAGTTGTGTGCTAAAATATTACTGAACTGCATTGGATCTGAACATTATAATTTGCTGTGTTCTTTAATTGCTCCTAAACTTCCTAATGATATTTCGTATGATGAAATAATTTCTGTTCTTGAAAAACATTTAAGTCCCAAACCTAATGTTATTATCGAACAACACAGATTTCTATCTCGATTTCAAAACGAAAACGAAACTGCTTCTGATTATGTTGCTGCATTACGAAAATTTACTTCAACTTGTGATTTTAATTGTGAAAGTGAAAAATCAGTTGCAAATTTATTTTTAAGAGCACAGTTTATTAGAGGACTAAAAGATGACTTTATTCGAGAGAAGCTTTTAATGGTTTCGGATTTAACATTTGATGTAGCTATTGAACAAGCTTTAGCTTTGGAAGCTTCGAAAATAGACAATCGTGAATTATCGAAACACAATTTTAGTAGAAAATCAGACGAAGTTAATAAAATTTCAAGAACTCGAAGTACTGTTAAAACAAATCACTCAAATGTTGTAAACCGAGATTTTTCTCGAAAACGAAACAGGTCAAATTCTCGACATAGATTTTCTTCAACATTAAATTTTCGTGAGTTTGGTATTTATAACACATGCTTACGATGCGGACGTTCAAATCACCTTTCTCGAGAATGTCTTGCTGACATAACAAAATTATACTGTACACTTTGTAAACGGAAGGGACACGTTCAAAAAGTGTGTTTATCAACATTGCTGAAAAATAATAAAGAACGTGAAATTCTGTTGAAAAAGATGAATATGTTACAAATGTTGATGCAGTCAATAATTTTTCTAATAGAACTAAACTTGTTGATATTTTCAAATTTTCTACTGATTCTGAAAAATTCTGGGTTAATGTGCAGATAGATGGGAAAATACAAAAATTTGAAGTTGATCCCGGAGCAGGATTTTCACTTTTGCCTAAACAAGCTTTCGATTTACTAAATTTAACGAAAGTTTTACAGCCTACAAACGTAAAGTTTCGATCTTACACTCACGGAATTTTCGAACCATTAGGTTTTGTCAAAGTTTCAGTCAAATATAAAAATCTCACAAGTTCAGAAACTTTATATATAGTTCCAGATATGTTTACACCACTGCTAGGAAGAACATGGATTCAATATTTTAAAAAAAAATTTATCGGATATCGATAAATGTAATCAAACTGAAGAAATTTAAATAAATACTGTCGATATTTCTAATATTATTGATGACATTATTAAACAATTTCCTACTGTGTTTGAACAAAAAGTGGGGAAAATACCTGATTTTACATGCTCATTAAAACTCCGAGAAAATTCGAAACCTGTATTTTTAAAAGCTAGAGAAGTCTCTTTTGCTTTACGCGAGAAAGTTGACGAAGAACTTAAAATACTTGATCAAGATCAGATAATTACAAAAGTAGATTGTAGCGATTGGGGTTCACCTCTTGTTGTTATACCCAAGCCTGATGGTAGTGTTCGATTATGTGTTGACTACAAAGTAGCTGTAAGCCCTCAACTGCAAGATGCACATTATCCAATCCCAAAGATAGATGAAATATTAAACAGCCTTCGAAACTCTAAATTTTTCTGCACTCTAGACTTATTCAAAGCATATTTACACGTAGGTTGATGACCAAAGCAAGGTAATTCAAACTATTTCTACACATCAAGGAACTTTTCAAATAAATCGTTTATCTTTTGGCATCAAATCTGCTCCTAGTGAATTCCACAGAATACTAGATCAAATATTAATGTGTCTTCCAGGGGTATATACGTACTTTGATGATATTCATCAAAGTACGTAGATACCCCTGTTCATGGAGAAACTTTTTCAGAATGCCGTGTTCATCTGATCGAATACTTGAAACGTCTTCAACAATTCAATTTGCATGTAAATAGTTCAAAATGTCATTTTTTCAAAGACAAAATTTCATATTTAGGCTATGTAATTCAACAAAATGAAATATCAAAATGTCCAAAGAAAACAGAAGCCATTATTCATGCTCCTCGACCGAAAAATATCGAAGAATTGAAACGTTTCTTAGGAATGGTAACCTATTACTCTAAATTTCTCCCAAATGCTTCATCTCTGACTTATCCTTTAAGACAACTTCTAAAGAAAAATAAAAAATTCCACTGGTCTTCTAACTGTGAATCTGCCTTCATTAAATTAAAAAATGAGATTTCTAGCGATAGGGTTTTGATGCCATACAATCCAAATCTACCCATTGTAGTTGCTTGTGATGCCAGCCCAACGGGCATCGCTGGAGTTTTATCCCACATAGTAAATGGTATTGAGAAACCAGTAGCCTTTATATCTAGATCCCTAACAATTTCTGAACAAAATTACAGTCAACTAGATCGTGAGGCATTAGCCATCAAATTTACAGTTCAAATATTTCATAACTACATCTATGGAAGAGAATTTACTCTAATAACTGATAACCGCCCATTATATAGAATTTTTCATCACAATAGCAAAATACCTACAATGACATCATCCCGATTACTAAGATATGCATCATTTCTTGGTGAATATAATTATAAAGTTCAACATAGAAAAAGTGAAGAAATTCAGAATGTCGATTACCTCTCAAGAGCATCACTAAAATTAAAAGATCCAAACATCTTACAAGACGATGATATTATTCACTGCCAGACTATTAACCAAATTTCAACTTCTTCCATTACGTTTGAGACAATTTCTAAAGATACAGAGAATGATCCAGAATTGTCAGTTCTAAAACAAGAACTTTCATCAGGTAACAAATATGATTATGAAAATTCATTACAAGATGGAGTAATTTTTAAACGACATAGAGTGTGCATTCCTGAAAAACTTCGAACAGAAATATTAAAAGAACTTCATCACACGCATTTAGGAATAGTCAAAATGAAGAATCTAGCCCGAAGATATTGTTATTGGAAAAACATCGATAGAGATATAGAGCAATTAGTTCGAGAATGTAAAAATTGTGCAGAAGTAAAAGATAATCCTAAAAAAATATCAAATCATCATTGGGAAGAGCCATCATCAAATTTTGAACGAGTACATATTGACTACGCTGGGCCTTTTTTAGGATATAATTTTTTGATAGTTATGGATGCAAGATCAAAATGGCCTGAAGTTAAAATTCAACAAAGTTCTCCAACAGCTATTTCAACAATAAAACTATTAAAAGACATTTTCAGTGTGCATGGATTGCCTCAAGTTCTTGTATCTGACAACGCATCAATATTTACATGTACCGAATTTACAGAATTTTGTAAGGAAAATGGAATTATTCATAAGACAATAGCTCCAGGTCATCCTGCAACTAACGGGTTAGCTGAACGAAATGTAAAAACCCTTAAACAGAAATTAAAGTCAATGTCTAATGAAAAGAATCCAATACCAGAGAAGGTTAGAGAAATTTTATTTCGTTATCGAGCAACTCCATTACAATTCAGAAAAACTCCTTCAGAATTGTATCTTGGACGCCAAATTCGAATTAAACTAGATTTATTACGTCCACCAAGCAAGGGATTCAAAAACACATATATTTCACCCACTATTCCAAATCACAGAATTTTAAGTGTGGGAGATCGTGTGCAATCACGTTCTTATGCCAACAATAAGCAATCGTGGAGATTTGGTATCGTTAAACAACGAATTGGTAAATTACACTCTTTAATAAAACTCGACGACGGGAAAACTATAAAAAGACACATCAATCAATTGAGGAAAAATGAGGTTCCTAAAATTCCAAGAATTACATTTTCCCCAAAACCTGATGTCATTTATCCCAGGAAATCAATCCTTACTGGAAATCATTTTGATTCTATGCCATCAGAAGTTCGAATTACGAAGAATTATGGTAAGCCAGTGTCTGGTGTTTCCAATGGTTCCGGTGTTCTACGAAGTCCTCCTATTCGAAGATCAACAAGGATACGACAAGCACCACGTTATCTATCGGACTACGTAATTTAAGTGTGGGAGAATGTAGTATTCTTAAAGAACGAGCGCTAAGCAGAACTCTCTGAGTTCGAGATTAAGATTGTTTACAAAATAGAACAGTTCGATAATGTCGATGTATGTGTGAATAATTGTGTCGTCCTATTTTCAATAAAATAATTATACCATTCCAGCTGCTTCTTTACTATAAAATACACTACATTTTGATATTGAAAGTATAATGAATATCAAAACAAACTAGAAAATATAAACAATTTGTTTTCGCTTGGCAAGTTTATTACTGAATCGAACATTTTAAGTCTTTCTTTTCAAAGATCTAAAGCACGGCTCACAGAAAGAATTATGTCTCTGTTATATGCCTTGAATTCTTAGCTCAAAATACTTAGGTGAGAATTCTTATGTTTTCGACACTGATAGACTCTGAAGTCGGATCAAGAGATCAAAACAGTTTCCGTCTTGCGTTACAGCGGGCGTCAGCGTGTTTTTTGCTGCTTACTCTCTATCTCTTTTAAGTTTAAATATTTCGCCCTTATAAATTGATAAACAGAGTCAGAAACGGAAAAACTGCAGTGTTGATACGAACAGAAAGAAATTAAGGACTCATAAACTTCATACAAACGAGACAAAGAAATAATTAAACGTTCCGAAAATGGTGAATCTCTTTTGCTTCCATCGAACGTTTGTGTGGTGTAAACAGATCTACGATCTGTTCAATTTTGAAAAATGAGACTAAAATTAAGGAATACATTCAAAATTGTGGGAATATATTTTCAAAGATTGTATCTAAAAGACACGGCATAGTGATGGATGAAATGGAAAAATCTTTGTCATCATGGATTGATCATGAACATCAAAATAATGTCCCTCTAAGTATTTCAATTATTAAAGCTAAGGCTCTTGGTTTGTATGAAGATTGGAAGAATAGATTAAATGGAGACACGGTATTTCAAGCAAGTAATGGCTGGTTTTACGAATTTAAATTGATATATTCTTTACATAAAATTAAATTTACTGGAAAATCGGCCAGATAAAGATGTTGCGAAAGAATTTATTTCCTCTTTGTCCAAAATTACTGAAGATGGAAAATTATCTTCAAGTCAAATATTCAACGTAGATGAGACAATTTAACGTAGATGAAAATGTTTATTTTTGAAAAAAATGCCCAATTGTACATTTTAACAAAGGAAGAATCAGTTGCCTTGGACATGAGCCTTCTAAAAACCGATTGACATTACTTACTCATTGATGGAAACTTAGCTGGTGATTTAAAATGAAGACTTTGTTAGTTTACCTAGTAGAAAATCCCGGGGTATTGAAGAGGAGAGAGAAAAAATTGCTTCCAGTCATTTAAAAATCAAATTATAATTTCTGAATTCCTGCGTTAATATTTAAAGAATTTATATATGCTAAATATTTAAACAATTAAAATTACTTGTCCTCTAATATCTGATATTTTCAATACTTTAATCAGAACAAATTTTAAAATGCTAAAATTAAAGATAATATGTATTTTGCATAAAATCAATATTAATTTAACTTGGATTTAATCCCATATAAAACTCTTATCTTGCATTGTATCAATGATACATTTTCGTTTTTCTCAGTATAAAATCTTAAACTTTTTTTTTTTTTTTTTTTTTTTTTTTTTATCAATTATACCTAATCGAATGAGAGTCCTACATTTTGTATGAACTTTTGACTTTGATATTACGATGTAAAATTGTATTTTTGATATTAAGATTGAGCTTCTTACATTTTATATTTATGCTGCTTATATTAAGCTTATAAATAAATATTTTCTTAAATATGATCGAACACCTAAATCTGATATGAAATATAGGGTGTCTGCGAATTGATAAGAATTTGTTTGGATATATCAACACACACTTTGTGATTTTGGTAAATGAGATTTGAATGATTATAAGATATTGTTATTATTTAGAAAAAAAGTTAAAAATGATGTGAATAGAAAAGATAAATGAAAAAATTAAATACTTGAAAAAAGAAATAAATTTATGGTAATAATTTACAGCTATTTGTAAGCAATTAGATATCTACAGGTAGTTATTAAAATAGTTGAAGTATCTTAGATTTACAAAAAATACTTTTTAGTGTAGGACCTATCTATATGGAATGCAATACAGATTGGATTCATCAAAGAATTAATTCAAACAAGTTCTGAACGGACATGCTGGTGGAAGATTAACATTCTTCATCGAACGCTCTATAATAGACTATAAAGGCTCAATTATATTGGTTTTCTAAGTGCTGCCTAAAGTTTAAATTAATTTAGTTTAAAATGTTTATCCTCGTATTCATCAAACCGTGATTTATAATCCTCACAGCATGGATATGTGAATTATCACCCAGAAAAATTCCGTCTCCTGCAGTAAACGAAATTTGCATTCACTTGGTTAGCGAAAATGTTTCCATGCCTTACTTCAGTGATCTTTCTTTTCAGGTTTACGATTGGTAAAGCAGAAAACCACTGCCTAGGTATGATAGATCTACCTCTAATTTGACAGCTTAAAAGAGATAATAGCAATCATACGCTTTGGTCAGGGTCCACCAAATTTTCACTTGCCCTGTAGAACGGAAAAGTGTGACAAATGATTTGTCAGATCACATTACTTTCTTCTTATAAATCTACTTGGTTTTGTGAGAGTGACACCATTGTAGACGATGTATGCATTGATATCTGTGACTAGCAGCTTGGGAATTGCTCTACCATAAAAGTTTGAGAAGGTGTCTTTTAACTTATCATTGATAATAGAGAATCCATATTCTGATTGAACTTTGCGATCACTTTTGCTGCAGTTTTGACACTCTGTAGTGAACAGCCTAATGGCCGAGGGCCGTTGTGAGGCATTTTAGCACCCACTGCATAAATTGATTTCCGGTAGGTCTTTTCACGGATAATGGGCCAAATTTACATGTCACAAGGGAGAAAACCTAGAAAACTCCCAAGTAATGGATGTGCATGCAGAAGCCCAACAATCTTTTATTATTGCTCAACAGGGGCAATGATTGAACCTGTGACTTTATGCTCCAGAGGGCACTATCCTACCATGAAGCCATGGTAGCTTTTTTGCTACACTCGTTTACTTTTTTGACAATACAATCCGTTTCAATACCCATCGATCTCTTTCTTTGACTTTCTCTTTGCTTTCATTTTTTTTTTTTTTTTTTATTTGCCGATTTTGTCTCGTCGCGCAGTCCATGTGCTGTCACAATATTAGACACCATACCTCTGTAAATGCTTGACAGTTGGAATCTTTTAATCATACCAGGGCCGGCGCTAGGGGTGGGCAAGCCGGGCCCCTGCCCGGGGTGGCAACCTTAGAGGGCGGCAAATTGGCCCTAAAATTAAATTTCTCAAAATTGCTTAGCCCTCCGAGGTACAAGTGACAAACTTTACGATTTCGGTAACGGTAATTTTTTACAAATTATTCAATTACTTGCTCAGTTTCATCCAGTAATGGAAGAGCATATCCGCTGAGTGCTTAAAAAAGAAGAAGCTAAAGTGCACTATCTCGGAAAAGAAATTCAAAATGAATTGATGATTCTTTTAGCTGAAAATATAACATCTCATATTATTACTGATATTAA
>JAPDSC010086373.1:0-23156 GCA_026290005.1 Latrodectus geometricus | reverse complement strand
GTACTTCATTCATCTGTCCCTCTTTTCGACGTGAGAAGGGTTGTAAAAAGATTTGTTAATTCTCTTTGGCAGCAGTCATGGAGTATGCAGGTCGGAAACAAACTGCGTGCCATCTTTCCATACCTCATTCCATCATCAATTTTACCGTTACGAAGAGCAGATGTCAGATTGACTCACCTTCGTATCGGACACACACGTTTCACACACAGACATTTGTTTTTAAATGAACTAAATCCATGGTGTGAAACGTGTGATGTACCATATGCTGTCTCTCATATTTTAATTTCATGTCCATATTTTAACCTTTACCGTTTTAAATATTTTGCCACTGACCTTTTAACAATGTATGATTTAGTGGGGGAGCCTCCCCACCGAAACCTTTTTTCCTTTTTAAGGGAAGTTGGTTTCCTTAATTTTATTTAAATTTGTTGAATTTTACCTTACTTCAATTTACTTACACATTTTAGATTTTAAAATACTTTCATAAACTTATTCCGATTTTAAAACTATTATATACCATAATTTTTGTGTTTTAAATTTTTAATGTTGTGTTTGGGTTTTGCCTAAAATCAATTTTCTTTAAAACTCAATTTTTTGTAAAACTCAACTTTTGGCGCAGCTTGTCCTCTTTGGACCTTGCGCCACAAAACCCAACCAACCAAACCTTGACGCAGCGGGGGTTACGATTACAATACCTTGAATTGTGGAAGAACCCCTGGCATCTATAACACTGGGGGGGGGGTGTTGCTTTTTTCCTAAGGGTCTCCACAGAAACGCGGAATGATCCTATGTATTCAATGTTATGAATCTTTTTGCTTGATTCATTTTTTGGCACCTCCACAATAAAAAGGGGAAAATTGGTATTAGTATTTTTCCTTTTCATTTGCGTTACTAATAAGGCCTCGATGTTATAATCGTGAAGGGCCTGTATGATGTCAGCAATGGGGAAGTCATGTGGTAGTCCACGAATGACCTTTTTGGAGGATTTATCTCCCGGGAGTTCATAGGTATGAGCTTCTACTTTATTTTGAACCATATATTGGTTTATAGTTCTGTAATCCTCAACAGAGAGGGGTTGAAGTTTAATGTGGTTTTTTGTAACCACAGCCGTGATTTTATTTTGCACTAAGGCATTTAATTCGTTTACGATTCTATTCCCGTTAATTTTGTCGTCGACAAAGATCGGGGGAATACGCTTGGGCGCGATGGGAGTGACCTCATTCGTCTCCATTCCCTCATTGGTTGCTGGACTGGCAGGCGAGCCCTGGGCGGGGCTATCTTCGTTCTCTTGGGAGCATTGCTCTGAGAGGGCCTCGGAGTTCTGTGTCCCTGCGGTCAATTCTGGTTTTTCTAATCTCATTGCACTCACACCTTGTTAATTAGATCAAGGTCACTGAGGAGGATTCTGGATATTTTCTTTTTATTCTAGACCAGGTGCTCACACTCTATTTCAGAGTCACTGGGCGGTCGAAATTCTTCTTTGTCTCCTCCGGGAGGAGGGGTTCCCTTTACGTACTTCCACGTTGGCTAGGACTAGGACTGGATTTAGGCTTAAGGAACGGACGGCATGGCAAATAACACCCAGGATACTAATGCGCGTACTACGCAATTACTCATGATTGAGCATTTGTTCGATAGGCTGAGCGAAGTGGCCTCTATTTTGACAAACATCAGGAATTCCTATGAATTCACACAAGATGAACTATTAAAAGTCAATGACATGTGCGACAGATTTGCAAATGCTATAAAGCCACAAGGCAGCATTGAGTCTGTCAATACTAATGAAAAAATTGCAAATGAAATGCAGATTGAAAACATTACTTATGGAGTAGATACAACAAATAAATTTGCAATTTTGGAGGAAACTCCCAAAAATATTAACAACTCAAAAAGAGTTAGAGAGGAGGAAGATAAGTCGCCAGAAGGGCAAAGAAACAAAAAATCAACGAAATCAAAAAATAAGAAAATTGAAAAAGAAAAAGAACCAACTCAAGAGATACAAGAGGAAATGGATAATAACTTCACGGGAACACTCGCAAAACCAAGTGAAAAAATACCACCTATTATTGTTAGAGAAAAAAATATAAGTTGGAAGCAAATAAATGAAGCATTCAAGAAAGAGAAATTAGAAAATTATGTAGCTAAATGCACTGCCAACGAAATAAAAATTAAAGTCAATGAAAGCAGCACACACAAAAGTGCAATAAAAATACTAGAAGGTATGAATATAGGATATCACACCTATCTATTAAACGAAGAGAAACCTCTAAGGGTAGTCATCAGAGACTTACCAATTGATACACCCATAGACGAAATTACCGATGAATTGATAAATAATGGATTTACCATATCCAGTATTAATCAGATGACAAGGAGAAGAGACGGCGAAATACAAAAATTGCCATTATTCATTATTACCATACCAAAAACGGAAAAGGCAAAACAAATCTATAATATAAGATACATAAGCAATTGTACAGTCAGAGTAGAATCCTACAAAAACAGAAATGGTCCGACTCAATGTCACAGATGCCAGGCACTGCACCACACCCAGAGGCTCTGTAAACACGCCCCCAAATGCGTGAAGTGTGGAGAAAACCACCTTACTGTCGACTGCAAAAAAACAAAGGAAACACCCGCAAAATGCGTGAATTGTGGCGGAGACCATCCCGCTAGTTATAGAGGATGTCAAGTCTTTCAAAATGCAAAACAGCAAACAAATAAAAATGAAAATAATTTAAAAATAGTTAAAGGAGTTGTTGTACAAAACAAATCATACGCACAAGCTGCAGCTAAAGATACCCTGGCTGAGGCCAAAGAAGTTTTATCTGAATTAAAGCAACTCATTGAATATATCAAAAGTACAGGAATATTAAACTTCGTAAAAAGCATAGGCGAATCAAATAAAAATGAAAATGAATAAAAACAAAAATACAAAAATAATTCAGATGTGCACCTGGAATGCAAATGGTCTCATAAACAAATTCGATGAATTAAAAAATCTCATTATTGAACATGACATCGACATATGTGCCATAACGGAAACACACGCAAGTGATAATAAAAATTATAAAATGGCCAATTATAATACATACCATACAAACAGAAACACGCATAGAGGAGGAGGCGTTCTCATATTTATCAAAAAATCTATACCTTCAACAGAATATAGCAGTAAAAACACAGATGGTTATGAAGAGATCTCAATCATAATTGAATTAAATGAAAACAAAAGGTTGAAAATTACCGCTATGTACAATCCACCTGAGCGACTTATCACTGAAAATGACATCAAACACCTCTTTCCTGCTGGAATAGAGACAATAGTACTAGGAGACCTCAACTCAAAAAACACCAGTTGGAACTGCCGTGCCACCAACAGAAATGGAAAAGCACTGGAAGCCTTATTACTCAAATACAGTCTGAAAATAACTGCCCCAACTGAACCAACTTATTATCCAACATTTGCTCAACGTAGACCGGATATTTTAGATATTGCTATATCCAACACATCTTTGGCCACTGCTGCCGATGTGATAAACGACTTATCGTCGGATCATCTACCGGTCATTATATCAGTTGGAATGAATATCAAAGTTATTGAAAAAGTAGTCAACAAAACTAACTGGAATCTGTTTAGGAATATCCTCATTAAATCCAAAACTGATCAAATTACAACTAGTGAAAGCGAGGCCATTGAAAATCAAATTGAAAAATTAAACAAAGATATTATCAAAGCACATGAGGAAGCTTCGATTAAAATAAAATCCATCAGTAATTTCAATATTTTACCCAAGGAGATTAAAGAAAAAATCAAAATCAAGAACAAAATGAGGAAAATTTATAGAAACAACCTTGATCCAAATATTAAAACCATTATCAATAAGCTTCAAAGGGAAATAAAAGAAGAATGTAGCGAACACAGAAACAAAACCTGGGAAGAAAAGCTAAATGAAATTGAAGATGATTACAATAATATGTGGCAGATGGTCAAAAGCCTAAAAAATAAAAAACAAATAAGCAAACCTATTCGAGGAGAAAATGGCCTTGTTTATACAGATAAAGAAAAAGCAGAAGCTTTCGCTAGTGCTATGGAAAAGCAATTTACAACAAACGAGGAAAACAAGAATGACGAATTTGAGAAAATTATTATTGAAAATGTTAACAACAGTTTGAGAGAAAAGAATGAAGATCCAGATATAGAACTAACGAATGTAGTAGAAATTCAACAAATTATTAAAAATTTGAAAACAAAAAAAGCCGCGGGAATTGACAAAATCAATAACAAAATGATCAAAAATCTGCCGGATAACATCATCAACAACATTGTTGACATTTTTAATAACAGCTTGAAAATTTCCTACTACCCCCAAATCTGAAAGGAGGCGAATATTATTTTAATTCAGAAACCTCATAAAGACCCCCAGCTGACTAGCAGTTACAGACCTATTAGTCTGCTGCCGTCACTCGGGAAAATCTATGAAAGAATCATTTACAATAGAATAAAAATTTACCTAGAAAAACTTCCCGAACAACAATATGGTTTTAGGAAAAACCTAAGCACTGTCAAACAATTAATTAGAATTCTTGAATTCATTGGACACGGATTTTATCAAAAACAAAAATCTGCATTTTTAATGCTTGACGTAGCGAAAGCGTTTGACAGGATTTGGCATACTGGCCTCATATTCAAACTACTTCAAATAAACATGAACAAGAATATAGTACTACTCATTAAAAATTACTTAAATAATAGAAATTTCATAGTGAGATATAATAACGAACAATCCACCAGAAGAAAAATCGAGGCTGGGGTACCTCAAGGAAGCGTACTTGGCCCTATTTTATACTTATTTTTCTCTATTGATTTCCCTATTGACAAGGAAGATTTTAACAGTATCACTGCCTTTTTCGCAGATGATACTGGCATCATTGTAAAATCAAAATCAGCAAGTAATGCTATACATAAGATGCAAGATAAAATACATAAAATTGAAAAGTGGTGTCAAAATTGGAAAATGGCCATAAACGCTACAAAATCCAACCTAATAATAATTAGACCCACTGGTACCCGCCTAAAGAAATACGGAGAGCTAAAAATGTTCAATGAAAAAATCCCAGAAGTTGACTCAGCTACTTATTTAGGCTTGACTATCCACAAAAATCTTAATTGGAATGAGCACATTAAAAAGGTCATCAATAAAGCTACAAAAACATACTTCAGTCTAAGACCTCTCATAGGAAGTTATAGCAAACTAAGTATAAAAGTTAAAAAACTACTGTATACTAGCATGATTAGGCCTATTATCACTTATGCTTCACCTGCCTGGTGCACTATTAATAAAACGCAAATCAAACAACTTAATAGCTTTCAAAATAAAATTCTTAGATATATGCTAGGTGCACCGTACTACCTCAAAAATAGTGCAATTCACAAGGATCTTAAAATTGACACACTCCATCAACATATCTCCAAATTGAATATTAAATTTTATAATGAAGCAGTAGAATGTGAAGCGGCTGGCTTCAACAAAATCTTTAATTGTGTCAATATGAACGAAAAGAAAAAATACAGGCCAATTGATGCTCACTTTAACAGTGATGCCATTATCTCGAAATACTACAAGATACAGAATTAACTACCCGGATTTGACTTAATTACCGATTTTGACTTATTTACCGATTTGACTTGTATATATGTACATAGTAAGTATTACTAACATTTTATTATATTCTATTCATATATTCTAACAAAAAAAAACTAACATTTTGTTTGTTTAATTTACAAATCAATTACTAATGTTTGTTTATTCTTAATATTGTGTTATTTTGTTTGTGTTACTAACATTAACTTTTCATAATTTGTCCTCTGATTTCATCGATTATATTTGTCAGATAGACCTTCGTCAGTTACTTCTCTTTCCTGTCATTGCACTCTGCTATAACCTCTCTTCCTCTATCCAATGACTTGTTTCTCTTTCTCTCGCGGCTTGTTAGCCGGCGAGGCGCCAAAGCGGCCTGACCACACCTACCTCAGTAGCTCTGCCTACCTATTTCATCGTCTAGACATGACATTGGCTTCTTGGCACTCATTCAGATGAAGGAGGAAAAACGGCTTCGCCGTTGATACTCTGCTCCAATTACAAAACTTCCGAGAGGGCCTCAAATTTATTTTTAAGCGGGATTTTAATTTTTTCCTGCTTGAGGGCACTGAGTTTGCGTTTCCGCTTGCTTTTTCCTTCAGAAGCATCTAACTGGATGTTCTCAACTTTGCTGTTGAGCTTTTCTTGTTGCTCGAGTTCAATCAAGCGAGTTTGACATTTTAGCTTTAAATTGAGCAATTGCTGTTGAAATTTTAAAAATTCAAAGCTTGAGGCGTTAATGGGGCCTAACAGGCAGGTGTTACCCTGCAAAACTTGAAAATATTCCCTTAACGTATTTGTATCGTTCGATGATACAATGCATTCAAAATCTTTTTTGTAATCAAATTCCACGTAAGTAGCAGCCAAATGCGCGATGGTTTCATTTTGAAATTCCGCGGGAAGGATGACTTCCGGGGGCATGATTTTTGCAGGGGTTCCTAACGGTCCCTCGACAGACATGGTGTACTAGCACCGAAAGACGGTTAGGGTCTTTTCCGAGCAGGAAAAGTCAAAGAGAAAAAATTTCATCCGCTGAGGGACCTTGATCTCATTAACAAGGTGTGAGCCCTGGTTGCAACGATAATTTAGCCAGAAAACGACCTGCAGTGTCACTGATCTAATTAGCAGTGAGTGCGTGCGTGGTCTATAAACCAGAAATTCGAACCAGAGGCCGAGAACTAGTTAGCTCGCGCGTGGTTATGGAATTAAAAATGGAAAAAATGGCGGCACCCACCGAGGTGAGATATTCGCATCAGGAACACCGCACAAAGTACACAACCTCAAAAGAGAGCCGGTAAATGTTACGGGACTGGATCGCCGCACATACACGAACTCAAAAGAGTCGGTGTAAATCACTCATAAACTCGACGCTCCGCCGATATAGAAGATCGGAAGGGAACGGTGGCACCACTCACAATCGCGGTAAAGGAGACTGGGAGAGAGTGAGGAGCAATTACGACCGCACTGGGCGAGAACAGCTCTCAGGATGATAATAACAACAATATACGCATTTTTAGAGTGTCAGCCCAGGGGGGCGTTTACTCCACATGAGGTAAATGAAGAAAAAACAAAAGAGAGATTTCTGAAAAAAGTCAGTCACCCTTTGCATAAAATCCAGAAAAGAAGAGAAAAAGCGTAAAGTAAAGTGCAGAAAAAATCCGTATACAAGTAAGAAAAATCTGGGGTAAAAATATGATGGTAAACCTGCAAATAAATGGAACGGAAAAGAGAAGAAAACTGAACAAGAGCGTTCTGAGGTGGTCACCCTCCCAAATGCTGTCCGCACCGGGAGTATGTGCATTTCGGGTTCAGAGCGTCCCGCATCTATATAAATGAATATAGTGCAGTAGCCCTGCGTGAGAGAAAAATTGAGAATAGAAACTTTTTACAGACTGGGAAAGAGGCATAGAAAGTTTAAAGGTGGAAAAAATTTGGAATAAATAAATAAAAATAGAGAGCGAGGGAGAGAAATTAGCCCTCGTTTTTCATCGTCTTCCTAGACTTCGAAGTCCGTTGGAGGTGTGGCCTATCTTCTGATCCGGGCTGCTATTGGACAATTCTGGGAGAGATGTTGATTTTCACTTGGAGTTAAATATTTTCCACTGGAAATAATTAATTGTGATTTAATTAGTGGATTATTGTTGGATTCAATTTCGGAAAAGAATTTTTTTGAGTGTTCTTCAATAATTTCTCTTATGGTTTTAACGTTAAGATCTTTATGAAGAGTGAAATTGGAGATGAACCACGGGGCATTGGTGACTTGTCTGAGAATTTTATTTTGTAGAACTTGGATGGAATTTATGTGGGTGGTTGCTGCTTGGCCCCAAATTGGAGAACGGTTGGAGACCTGATAGGAGAAAGACGTATGCGCGAAACGCTCCCAGATTTCTCGTCTAACGGTAACCCCCGAATGAACGAAGCGGCGGTCGCCGGAAAGTCCCGCGGCACGCAGCTAACCCTAACCTCGGTACCTACCGGAGGTAAGGACTCGGTGCACGTGGTGCACGACCGATCGATTTTAGCCCCTCCAAAGCTAAAATTGGAATATCCAGATATGCCAACTACAAGGACCAACACCAGAGGAAGCGGTTCAAATACTCATAGCCATCCAAGAGTATTTTCAACAAAAATCAGCCAAGTTCCAGAGATGGAGTCACCCGCTAGCCCTAACCCTAGCCCACGTGAGATGGATGCCGCCTTGAAAACATCGCCCTATCGGACCGTACAAGAAACTAGGAGATGTCCCAGTGCCAGCCCAATTAAGTGCTTTCAAGATCAACAACACATGGATACTCTTGAAAATAATTTAAGCAGCCAAGATTGTGAACTCAGCGACCGCGTGCATGAAATTAGTGTTAGTGGAAAAATTCCGAGGGGTTAGCCGAAGTCAGTAGGCAACCCCCAATACTAGGATTCTCCTTCCCCGATGGAAGTGAACCATATAACAAGAGTGACAGGCCTAGAGCCTTTACATTATCGGACCTTTTGTCTCACGCGTTAAGACATGGATACAAACCAGGCCCGGATATACAAGCTATGCAGATCGAACTATTTAAACTGCAAATACCAGCTACTAATATGTGTGTAAATAGTGTAATGGAATTAATCTCGCGAATAATAATGTGCAAAAGTGAAAGCATTGCTTGCTTAAATGAATCCGATAAGTGTCAAGTGTTGGATAAACTGGATTATTTCTCACAACAATTGGATAACATTTTTATACTGGGAGGTAAGTGCTGCTCTACTATAATTGATATTAAAAATGTTAAATTTTATTATGTTGATGCAAGTGGTTACCCCCAAGTAATTGATGTTAATGTAGATTTAAATGTATTTAACTGTTTATTTGAAATTTATATTAAAACCTATAACCCTTTTAATAATGTATTTGATAGTAAAAATACGATGCTGTTTAACGCCGAATTCAAATTCAAAACTTTAACCGTACATAACCTATTTAGGCAATATTTAACAAAAATTTGGGAAATTGTGTATAGCAGGCAAATAAATGCCACAAACCCTGTAATCCCCCCAAACGCAGACGACCAACGTGCAAAATAATAGCAATAAAAATAAAAGGATCTATAGTAACGAAAATAGCCCCACAAAAGTCAACCCAATAAAAAAGGTTGCATTTGAGACTAACAACAGGTTCTCCGTCCTAGCAGACGAGGCCATAGACGACCCCACAACCCCACATGATAATCAAAACCAAAACGAAAACACAGCTCCCCTCTCTCAGCCCCAAATGAAACCGAACAAACCTCCACCGATAATGGTGTCAACCGACATAAGATACGCAGACTTCCTGAATAATATAAATGACTCCCTAAAATTCAAAATAAGCGGAAAGCCGGACGGCGAATTTCTTAAACTCTTTGTAGAAACACCTGCCCATCACAGGGAATTAACAGCTTTCTTTAATAGTAATAACATCAAATACTATGTGATCAACCCCAGATCCCAACGACCATTTAAAGTAGTGGTCAGGGGACTACCAATAAACACCACAACAGAGGAGTTAAGAGAGTACCTTGAAGCTAAAAACTTCATTGTGCTAAAAATTAATCAAATGCGGAGGTCAAGGGGAGACAGAAGGCTCATGCCCCTGTTTCAACTCCACCTACCCAATAATGAAAATTCTAAACAAATATTTAACGAGACCTCCTTAGGGCATTTCATTATTAGGGTCGAGAAATACAACTCCCCCGGAGGAGTACCCCAGTGCCACAATTGTCAATTGTGGCACCACAGTAGTGAAAATTGTATGCTCACATCAAGATGTGTAAAATGTGCCGGAGAGCATAAAACAACAGAGTGCCCTCTTGGCAAAGAAAAAATAGAAAAACCAACTTGTGCTAACTGCGGCGGGGACCACCCGGTGAACTATAAAGGTTGCCCCAGGTACCCCAAACCCAAAATAAATAAAGTAACAAGTAATATTTCCTACGCGGCAATGGTCAAAAATAACTCAGAAAAAGAAAACTACAAACAGCCAACCATTAGCCAAACGCCTGTTACTGACACTTCCAGCACACCCAAAGTAAACCACATTACTAACACCAATTATTCTAGCCCTGACACTAACTCCATAAATAACCTCTTAGAGTTAACCAATTCAATAAACAATCTGCTTAATAACAGTGTTTTCATCCAAATATTAAACATTGCAAAAATATTACTACCCAAACTTGCTGAATGCACAAATATAAGCGATATGTTGTTTAATATTATGGAGGCAATTAGGCCCCTAACAGCTAACCTAAATGCTCAGCCATGAACTCCAGAGGGGTGGCATTAAAGATTGTTACGTGGAATGCAAATGGCCTGCTCGGCAAAATAGATGAGCTGAGGGAGTTTGTTGACAAACACTCCCCAGACATATTACTCATTCAAGAGACTCATCTCAGTAAAAATCAAAATTTCTCTCTGAGAAATTTTACTATTTACCGAAACGACAGAGTAAACCTAGATAAAAAATTCAGGTACTGTCAGCCTGGGGGCACAGCGATACTAATCAACAATCACTTCAACAGTTACCAGATCGAAACACCTCACCTTATAAATTCAGAGGTTACCATTGCTAATGTTTTTATTAAAAAAGATAACCCCCCGGTAACTTTTATTTCAACCTATTTACCCCCTCAAAAAAACATCTTCAATATGCCACACAGGAACTCCTTCCCTACGGAAGACTTCACGAAAATCCTTAAAACTAACAACAACATAATTATGGGAGGAGATTATAACGCACATCATGTGGCTTGGAACTGCAATCGCAGTAACACCTTCGGAATTGCTCTTAAAAAATTTATAGACACAAATAACTTAAGGCTTGAACACCCCCAAGCACCCACTAGAATAGGTGGTCATGCGAGAGCTACAGCCTCCACCATCGACTTTTTCATTATTAAAAACTTCCCATACACAACACATACTGAATCTATCCCTGAAATGAGTAGCGATCACAATCCAGTAACATGTACATTTAACCTAATACATAAGGATTATTCACTTTCTCATAACCTCATTCCTGATTGGAACAACTTTAAAATTAACCTAATTAAAAACACTAACTACACAGCTAGTATTACTACAACAACAGACATTGAGAACGAAATTGATAAAGTAACCAACGCCATATACAATAGCTATGAAAACACATCCAAAAGAAAGAAAATTAATAATAGCATCTCTTATTTAAGATAAAATTAACCTCTAAAAGATAGATAACTTAAAAGATAAAATTAACCTCAGAAACAAACTCAGGAAAAAATGGCAAAAAACAAGACTCAACTCGGATAGAAATGCATACAACAACTTTGACAAAATGCTTAAAAAGGAAATTAATAATTACAAAAATAAACAGTGGGAAGACTACATAACATCGCTCTCCCCCTCAGGGGGTTTACTTTCTTTAAGTAAACACGGGTGTCATAATCCCGAGGTACCCCAGTGATCTTTCCTCTTCTTTCATTTCTTCTCTCTTCTACCCTACTGCCTTTTCTTCCTTTTCTCCCTCATTGTGGTTGCCTCTTACGAGGTTGAGGGCTCCCCTTGAGTAGCTGTTGCCGCTCTGTTGCTATTAGCTACTCTTGGGGACTAAATCACCCACGTGTTTGCCGTGCGTGGAGACCCGTGTCCCTGGAAAGGAGGGTCCTGGTAATTGAGGCCCCCAGAGACCAACACATTACTTTGGCCTCTGCTTCAGGTAAACGGGAGGTGTGTTGTGGTCCTCAGCACATCAATCGGCTTTATGGATCAAGCGATCGGTACATCTGCTGGATGACTCGTTAAGGGTGGAGGCCATCACAGGGATGTACTGTGAGCGTATAGGATCTGGCTAGCACTGGTGCAGCTGGTCTGCATCCCCTTGTTGGACTCGGTGGTGGGTGGTGCGGTCAGGTCCCGAAATTTTATATAAATTTAATGGAGAATAAAAATTTTTCTTCTCTCCCTCGGGAGCAACTAGCAGAAAATAAAAATTCTAAATTTTTTGTAATTAAGAGAAAAGTGGTCTCATTTGAAAATGTGTCTCCTTTTCTCATACATAAAGGAATATCGGGACTTATAGGGGAAGTGAAAGATATCCGAAAGTTGCGTTCAGGTGACTTGTTGGTAGAGGCTGCAAACTTCACACAAGCAGCAATGCTCAGCAAAATCGAATTGCTAGCCAATATAGAGGTATCTGTTTCGCCTCACAACAACTTGAATTTTTCACAGGGTGTGATTTCCGCAAGGGATTTGTTGAATACGCCGACAGATGAGATACTCGAAAATTTGCAGAGTTAAAAGGTCTGTGCCGTAAAACGCATCACAGTCAGAAGAGATGGACAGTTTATTAATACTAAACATCTCATTCTGACTTTTGCGACGCCAGACCTCCCTGACAATGTAAAAGCTGCATATTTAAATCTACCTGTCCGGCCGTATATACCAAATCCCTTGAGATGTTTTCAGTGCCAACATTTTGGGCATTCCAGAAATGCTTGCAGGGGCAAACTGACTTGCGCTCGCTGCGCAGCAGTTGGCCACGATAATTCGACCTGCACAGATAAGGAGGTGTGTGTCAACTGTAATGGAGACCATCCCTCCTATTCTCGAAACTGCCCTCAATGGGTACTAGAAAAGGAAATCACAACATATAAAGTGAAAAATAAAGTTTCATACCCGGAGGCTAGAAAACAGGTTACCTCGAGAACACCGCAGCCTGGCAAGAGTTATGCGGCCGCTGCAAAAAAGGTCACCAGAAGCATATGTACGCAAACGGATATTCTATCACTCCCCGTAACGAGATTACCCCAAACAAGCACTGACAAGCCAAAATCCTTATCTCCTTCTATGAGAAGAGCTCCTTTAGCTAAATCTAGAGGAGTTAAATCCTCTAAATTAAAATCTGCAAAGGAGGGTTTCCGCAAATCCTCCTTATCCACCCGTAGAGCTATGACCCTGGAGGCTGATGCTGTTTCCCTTCATCCCTCGGACGATGATTTATCGTTCGAGGAAATGATTGAGGACTCGCCTTCCAGCTCCGGGGGAGGAGCTTTTCTATTTAAAAAATAACTTCCTTTGTTTCTTGGAACTGCCATGGTTTAAGATCACATCTTGATGACATCAAGTCTATTACATCAGCTTTTAACCCCGCATGTGTAGCACTTCAGGAAACTTTCCTGAAGTCAACCAATAACATTTCTATGCGTGGGTTTCAATGCTTCAGAAACGACTGTGGTGATGATGGTGCAGTGTCTGGAGGTGTTTGCATTTTAACATCTAATGACTTCCCCAGCACTGTCCATCCATTAAATACTACTCTACAGGCTGTAGCTATAAGAATACATACAACGTGCTTAATAACAGTCTGTAGTCTGTATTTACCACCACACGATGTCATCCGCCAAGAAAAACTTGATAATCTTGTTGATCAGCTGCCAACACCATTTTTGTTGGTGGGTGACTTTAACGGCCATACTTCTTTGTGGGGAAGTAGTGATACGAATTCTCGCGGTCGTCAGATAGAGCAGTTTATTTCTGATAACTGTCTCTGTCTGATAAATACCGACGAGAAAACATATTTCCACACACCCACAAGAACATTTCATTCTCTCGATCTCGCCATTTGTACACCCTCACTTCTGCCATTGTTAAATTTAACAGTGGGGAATGATCTGCATAATAGCGATCATTTCCCTCTTGTCATCTCCCAGGCTGGAGGTACTAGTGTAGAACAACGTCTACCTACGTACATGTACATTCGGGCAGATTGGCCTTTATTTACACAATTGGCAGTTGTTGATGATAATATGGTCATGATCGATGATATTGATAATGCCGTTCAAAAAGTCACCGAAACAATTATAAGTGCAGCTGATACTTCTATACCTAAAAGTTCTTCTATAACAAAAAGGCGTTGCAAACCATGGTGGAACAAAGAATGTTATCAAACTTATAAAATACAAAGGAAGTTATGGGGGATATTCCGGAGATACCCCACAACGGAGAATCTTATTGCCTTTAAGAGAGCAAAAGCATTAGCTCGCAGAGCTCGTCGTAGAAGTCAGAAGGAATCCTGGTCTCGCTATGTATCCTCCATTACATCTTCCACATCCAGTAAGCAGATATGGAGAAAAGTAAAAGCAGCCAATGGCATCTACACGGAATTTTCAATTCCTGTCTTGAAAACCGGAGCTGCTATATACTCTTCTCCTGCAGACATTGCTAACGTCTTTGGTGAAACATTTGCTAACGTCTCAAGCGCCGACTCTTATAGTCCTTCGTTTTTAAGGGCTAAGAGTCGAGCTGAGCAAATACCAATTAGTTTCAACCATAGACAAGCTTTGCCATACAACTGCGAATTTCGGATGTTGGAATTGAAGCGAGCATTACAGCAGGCCAATAATACCAGCCCAGGACCAGACGGAATCAACTATCAAATGCTTCGACATTTAAGTCCAGATTCCCTGTTGAACTTATTGAATTTGTTCAATAGGATCTGGACTGAAAATGAATTTCCATCACTCTGGAGCGAAGCAATAGTTATTCCGGTCCTTAAGCCTGGTAAGGATCCTTCAGAATCTTCACATTACCGACCAATAGCTCTAACGAGTTGCCTTTGTAAGACTCTCGAACGCATGGTCAACGCCCGTCTCGTATATGTCTTAGAAAAAAATAAATGTATACACATTAATCAGAGTGGATTTCGTAAAGGGAGATCCACTCTTGAAAATATTACATATTTGGAGACCCAAATTCGCCATGCATTTGTGCGAAGGAATCATCTGGTCTCCATTTCGACATCGAGAAGGCATACGACCGTACGTGGCGATATGGTATTCTCCGTAAATTATATGATTTTGGCTTTAGGTGTAATCTCCCGATATTCCTAAAAAATTTTCTACGCTCCCTCACTTTTAAAGTACGTATTGGACACCTTTTGTCCAATACTTTTAATCAAGCCGTGGGTGTTCCCCTAGGCTCAATTTTAAGTGTAACCATTTTTAATCTATTCATCAGTTCCATGCTTCATCTTCTATCATCCTCAGTTCATGGCACAATGTATGTTGATGACCTGCCAATATCTTGCCAGGGATCAAACATGCGAGTAATTGAGAGACAACTACAAACATCTGTTAATAAAATAGCTGCATGGTGTGCTGAGAATGGCTTTACAATATCTCCTAGCAAGAGTTGCTGTGTTCATTTTTGCAAGACTAGCCTTCACAATGATCCTATTATCCATCTGAACGACACTACAATACCTGTAGTCAACGAGATTAAATTTCTTGGTGTTACATTTGACCGCAAGTTAACCTTTCTTCCGCATGTATTACATCTGCGGAAGAAGTGCGAGCGATCGCTTAATATCCTCAAGGTGCTTTCAAATACATCTTGGGGTGCGGATCGCACGTCACTACTTCGGGTCTATCAAGCACTCATTTTATCTCGTGTTGACTACGGAAACGTTGTGTATGGATCTGCTAGGTCTTTTGTCTTACGCAGACTGGACACTGTGCATCACCCTGCTTTGAGAATATGTTCAGGCGCATTCCGCACATCACCCGTCCAGAGTCTTTATGCCATTTGTCATCAATTGCCTTTAGACCTGAGACGAATGCAGCTGTCTCTTAATTATTACGCTACGGTTATGTCTGATCGACATCATCCTTTACGATCCTTGGAAATTTCTCCTGCTCTGAAGAGATTATATGATGCTCGTATCTATAGCATCCAACCTTTTCTCAGTCGAACTAAATCTCAACTTCTTTTGACAGACCTACATGATGTCCGTTTTTCTAAAATGGACTTGCATTCACATCATCCCTGGTATGATCCACAGATAACTATTATTAATCCATTTGTTCAATTTAAAAAATCGGACACAACTTCAACAGTTTTTCAACAGCTATATCTATATCATCGCTGTCAGTATTCATCGTACACGCCTGTATTCACGGATGGATCAAAAACTGCAGGACATGTTGGCTGTGGCGTATTTTACGCTAATACCAGTTATGGTTACAGCCTCCATACGTCCTGCTCCGTCTTTACGGCTGAAGCTACGGCTATCCACCAAGCCCTTCAGCTTGTGAATACAGAGCAATTTAATAAAATCTGTATATATACTGACAGTTTGAGTGTTTTAGAAGCGTTGAAAAACTATAATAATTGTCATCCAGTTGTGTCCAAGATTTTCGGAGCATTGGATTCCCTTGCTGGCAAGGGTTATGACATCATTTTCGGTTGGATCCCAGGTCATGTAGGTTTAGAGGGAAATGAAAAGGCTGACGCAGCTGCTAAGGCTGGGTCACCTATAATTCAACCATCTGTCCCTCTTTTCGACGTGAGAAGGGTTGTAAAAATATTTGTTAACTCTCTCTGGCAGGAGTTATGGAGTATGCAGGTCACGAACAAACTGTGTGCCATATTCCCATCTTTCATTCCATCATCAGTTTTACCGATACGAAGAGCAGATGTTAGATTAACTCGCCTTCGTATCGGACACACACGTTTCACACATAGACATCTATTTCTAAGTGAATTAAATCCATGGTGTGAAACGTGTGATGTACCATACTCTGTTCATCATATTTTAATTTCATGTCCTGATTTTAACTTGTATCGTTTTATATTTTTTAAAACAGATATTTTAACCTTGTATGATTTAGTGGGGGAGCCACCCCACAGAAACCTTTTTGCCTTTTTAAAGGCAATTGGTTTTATTCATTTCATTTAAACCCTTTTGACTTTATTTTATGCGAGTTTTATTTTTACTTTCACTTATTATTATAATTAATTAGATTTTAATGTATATACATATACACTAATTTTTGTATTTTAATATTTTAAAGTTGAGTTGGGTTTTCAACAATATTTTTATTTAAATTTAATATTTGGCGCAGTTTGTCCTTATTGGACCTTGCGCCATTAAACCCAACAAAACAAACAAACAAACAAACAGACCCGTGTCCCTGGAAAGGAGGGTCCTGGTAATTGAGGCCCCCAGAGACCAACACATTACTTTGGCCTCTGCTTCAGGTAAACGGGAGGTGTGTTGTGGTCCTCAGCACATCAATCGGCTTTATGGATCAAGCGATCGGTACATCTGCTGGATGACTCGTTAAGGTAGGAGGCCATCTCAGGGATGTACTGTGAGCGTATAGAATCTGACTAGCACTGGTGCAGCTGGTCTGCATCCCCTTGTTGGACTCCGTGGTGGGTGGTGCGGTCAGGACCTGAAATTTTAAATTTAAACAAATGGAAAATAAAAACAAATCATTTCTTCCACGGGAGCAACAATTTAAGAATATTAATTGCAAACATTTCATCATAAAAAGAAAGGATGGTAATTTCGAAAACGTTTCCCCCTTTCTGATTGAGAAAGGAATATCGGGAATCCTTGGGGAAGTTAAAAATATCAGAAAAGTGCGATCTGGTGATTTGTTGATAGAGGTTTCGAATGCTAATCAGGCAGCCGTTATAATTAATATGACCTGTCTTGCTAACATAGAGCTAACCATGTCGCCTCACGGTAGTTTAAACTTTTCTCGTGGTGTTATATCCGCAAGAGATTTGCTGTTCACGCCGACGGACGAAATTCTTGAAAACCTGCAGAATCAGAAGGTCTGTGCTGTTGAACGCATTGTAGTCAGAAGAGATGGGAAGTTTATTAATACTAAACATCTCATTCTGACCTTTGCGACGCCAGACCTTCCGCAATCAGTGAAAGCTGCTTACATGAATTTGCCCGTTCGGCCATACATACCAAATCCCTTGCGATGTTTTCAGTGCCAACGTTTCGGACACTCGAGGAATGCTTGCAGAGGTAAATTGACTTGCGCTCGTTGCGCAGCAGTTGGCCACGATAGCTCGACCTGCACAGCGAAGGAGGCGTGTATGAACTGTCACGACGATCACCCCTCTATTCTCGAAGTTGTCCGCAATGGGTACTTGAGAAAGAGATTACCACGATAAAAGTGACAACCAATTGTCCATACCCAGATTCAAGACGGCAAGTTACCTCTCGCTGCCCTAAAGCAGGAGTTAGCTACGCAGCCGCAACAAAAAAGATCACCAGATCAATAAGCACTCAAACAGAATCAATGTCACTTCCCCTTGAAAAATTACCCAGTAATAAAACAACACAAAAGACAAGGTCATCTAAATCTCCAATTGTACGAAATGCTCCATCTTATAAATCAAAATCTTTAAAGGCTTTAAAATTAAGATCTTCGAAGGAGGGTTCTGTTAGGCCCTCCATATCCACCCGTAAAGCCTTAACCCTGGAGGCTGACGCTGTCTCATTACATCCCTCGGACGATGACATTTCGTTCGAGGAGATGTCAGATGACACGCCTTCTAGCTCCAGGAGAGGAGCTTTTCAAATTAAACAATAACTTCCTTTGTTTCTTGGAATTGCCATGGTTTAAGATCACATCTTGATGACATCAAGTCTTTAACGTCAGCTTATAACCCCGCATGTGTGGCACTTCAGGAAACATTCCTGAAGTCTACAAACAAAATTTCTCTGCGTAGGTTTAAATGCTTTCGAAAAGACTGTGGTGACGATGGCGCAGTGTCTGGAGGTGTTTGTCTATTAACATCCAATAATTTTCCCAGCACTGTCTATCCATTAAACACTACACTACAGGCTGTAGCTGTGGGAATTCCCACATCATGTTTGATTACAGTCTGTAGTCTGTATTTACCACCACACGATGTCATCCGCCAAGAAGAACTTGATAATCTTGTTGATCAGCTGCCTTCACCATATTTGTTATTCGGTGACTTTAACGGACATAATACTTTGTGGGGAAGTGATGATACCAATTCTCGCGGTCGTCAGATTGAGGGATTTATTTCTGATAATAGCCTCTGTCTGATGAATACCGACGAGAAGACATATTTCCACATACCCACAAGAACATTTCATTCTCTCGATCTCGCCATTTGTTCTCCCTCACTTCTGCCATTGTTAAAATTGTTTGTAGGGAATGATCTGCATAATAGCAATCATTTCCCACTCGTCATCTCCCAGACTGGAGGTAGTAGTGTGCAGCAACGTGTACCTACTTACGTGTACAGTCGGGCAGATTGGACGCTATTTACACAATTGGCAGTCGTTGATGATACTATGGTCATGATCCGAAATATAAATGAGGCTGTTCAAAGAGTCACCGAAACAATTATATCTGCAGCTGATATTACAATTCCGAAAAGTTCCTCAAAAACACACAAGCGGTGCAAACCATGGTGGAATGAAGAATGCCAAATAACTTACAAGAAACAGAGGAAGTTATGGGGGTTGCTTAGGAGATACCCCACAACGGAGAATCTTATTGCCTTTAAGAGAGCAAAGGCATTAGCTCGAAGAGCTCGTCGTCGAAGTCAGAAGGAATCCTGGTTCGCTATATTTCTTCAATAACATCTTCAATATCCAGTAAGCAGTTGTGGAGAAGAGTAAAAGCAGCCAATGGAATTTATAAGGAATTTTCCATTCCTATATTAAAAACCGGAGCTGCTATACACTTTTCTCCTAAGGAAATAGCTAACGTCCTTGGTGAAAGTTTTGCTAGTGTCTCAAGCATCGATTCTTACAGTCCTTCGTTTTTAAGGATTAAGAGTCGAGCTGAGCGAACACCAATTCCTTTCAACTGTGGACAAGCCTTACCCTACAACTGTGAATTTCGGATGTTAGAATTGAAGAAAGCTTTACAGCAGGCCAATAATACCAGCCCAGGACCTGATGGAATTAGCTATCTGATGCTTCAACATTTAAGTCCAGATTCCCTATCGAATTTATTGTTTTTGTTCAATAGGATCTGGACTGAAAATGAGTTTCCATTTCTTTGGAATGAAGCTATAGTCATTCCGTTCCTAAAGCTTGGTAAGGATCCTTCAATACCTTCTAATTACCGACCAATAGCTCTGACGAGCTGCCTTTGTTAGACTCTCGAACGTATGGTCAACGCCCGTTTCGTGTATGTCTTAGAAAAAAAATAAATGTATACATATTAATCAGAGTGGATTTCGTAAAGGGAGATCCACTCTTGATAATATTGCATATTTGGAGACCCAAATTCGCAACGCATTTGTGCGAAGAAATCATCTGGTCTCCATTTTCTTTGACATCGAGAAGGCATACGACCGTACGTGGCGATACGGTATTCTCCGTACATTATATGATTTTGGCTTTAGGGGTAATCTCCCGATATTCCTAAAAAACTTTGTACGCTTCCGTAATTTTAAAGTACGTATTGGAACTTTTACATCCAATACTTTTATCCAATATGAGGGTGTTCCTCAAGGTTCTATTTTCAGTGTTTCACTTTTTAACATATACATCAGTAGCATCCTCGATCACCTTTCACCTTCAGTTAATGGCACTATGTATGTGGATGACCTGCAAATATCTTGCCAAGGATCGAATATGCGATTAATTGAGAGACAACTACAAACATCTGTTAATAAAATAGCTGCATGGTGTGCAGAGAATGGCTTCACATTATCTCCAAGCAAGAGTTGCTGTGTTCATTTTTGCAAGACTAGCCTTCACAATGATCCTATTATCCATCTGAACGACACTACAATACCCGTGGTCAACGAGATCAAATTTCTTTGTGTTTTATTTGACCGTAAATTGACTTTTCTTCCGCATATTTTATATTTGCGGAAGAAGTGTGAGCGATCGCTTAATATCCTCAAGGTGTTGTCAAATACATCTTGGGGTGCTGATCGCTTGTCACTGCTTCGTGTCTATAAGGCACTCATTTTATCTCGTATTGACTACGGAAGTGTTGTGTATGGATCTGCTAGGACTTCTGTTTTACGCAGAATAGACACTGTGCATCACTCTGCTTTGAGAATCGTTTCGGGAGCATTCCGCACATCACCCGTCCAGAGTCTGTATGTGTTGGCGCCAGTGCTTTGAATGTTTGCGTTTCTTCCTTTCGCCAAGCGCTCCAACAACCCCAAAAGGCTATAAACAAAAACTCTAGTTTAGCTGTCGTCGTATCGTTGTTACTTCGTATAGATTGTATTTTATTACACTCTTGTTTATTCGAATTTTGATATAACAGCATGTTAATAATCTTTGTTAAATAGTAATAAATACCAGTAATAGTTATTGATTAGTTATTCTTGACATTTCACACTACATTTTTTGGTCAGCCTGAAGCCGGAGCAGCAACTAGAAATTATGCCATCTATAAAGTTACTAAATCGAAAACGCGGCAGTATTCAAGCCCAATTAACAAAACTTTCGTCGAAACCACTGGAAGATTTAGAAGAAACTGCATTTCGAGCAGTTCTAGATTCATTGGAAGATATAAAAACGAAATTTGAAGTCGTCAAAAACGAATATTTCAAAATCGAAGATGAAGATGAGTTTAAAGAAGCTGAAAAAATACTGGATAAAATTGATGAAGATATTCAAGAATTTCAGGTCAGTCTAAAACTTTTTCTATACAAATCTATTGAAGTTAAAAACAAAAGTTCTCTTCTTGAGAAAAGTGTTCGTTTACCTGAAATTCCTTTACCACAATTTGATGGTCAATATAATTACTGGAGCTCTTTTAAACAGCTGTTTCAAAATCTAATAGATAATAATCCAACTTTGTCAGGCTCTCAGAAGTTTTACTATTTAAATGCTTGTCTTAAAGGTGCTGCAAAACAGGTTCAGTCACCAAATGACAATTATGAGTCATTGCTTAAAGCTCTCACCCTTCGTTATGAAAATACCAAACTCATCGTTGAAAGCCATGTGCAAAATATAATTAATTGTAAACCATTAACAAAAGAAAATCCTTTAGAACTTCGCATGCTCATAGATAATTTGCAGAAAAACATTCGATATTTAAAAGCATTAGAATTTGAACGTAATAAATTTGTTGACATTTTATTGATAAATTTAACTTGTGCGAAATTAGATAAAGAAACTCATTGACAATTACAATTAACTGTTGATTCTCATGAAGTGCCTACTTGGGATGCTTTCATTAATTTTTTAGAAAAACGATATCAAATATTAAAAAACTTAAAAGCTGCTTGTTTTGATTCGAAACCCAAATTTTCAAACACCATGAATATTAACGGCAAAACCTCATCTCCATCTTACAAACCTAAAACTTTTTTGATTAAATCTACGTCACAATATTGCATTCTTTGTGATTCAAATCATTCTTTATATAAATGTCAATTATTTTTGAAAATGAAAGTATTTGAAAGGTTTAATTTTTGTAAATCTAAAAATCTATGTTTGAACTGTTTAAATTCATCACATAAATTAAATGAATGCATATCTAAATCTAGATGTATCGAATGCCACCAAAAACATCACTCTCTTTTGCATAGATCGGATATGAAACTTTTCTCCAGACAAATTCCTCAAACTTCGAATGTAAGCAGCTGTGAAAGTTTCCAATCTGCTTCTCCCTTTTTTACCCCCCACCAGGCGCCTCTTGAAAATGAAGACTCTTCAACTGGTGTGGCGAAGAAAGAGGAAACGCGTATTCAGAATTTTATTTCGCAAACCAAAACAACACATGTTCTCCTTAGTACTGCTTTTATTTATGTGAAAGATTCACACGGAGAATTTAAGAGGTGTAGAGCGATATTGGATAGTGCGTCCCAAGCTTCGTTTATTACTAATGATTGTTGGAAGTTTTGTGATTGGAATAGAGTATCAACGGCGAAGCCGTTTTTCCTCCTTCATCTGAATGAGTGCTAAGAAGCCAATGTCATGTCTAGACGATGAAATAGGTAGGCAGAGCTACTGAGGTAGGTGTGGTCAGGCCGCTTTGGCGCCTCGCCGGCTAACAAGCCGCGAGAGAAAGAGAAACAAGTCATTGGATAGAGGAAGAGAGGATATTGCAGAGTGCAATGACAGGAAAGAGAAGTAACTGACGAAGGTCTATCTGACAAATATAGTCGATGAAATCAGAGTACAAATTATGAAAAAGTTAATGTTAGTAATACAAACAAAATAACACAATATTAAGAATAAACAAACATTAGTAATTG
>JAPDSC010086364.1:1742-18429 GCA_026290005.1 Latrodectus geometricus | reverse complement strand
CGATATAATTCGAATAGACTTGCGATATAATTCGAATAGACTTGCGATATAATTCGAATAGACTTACGGAGATTGAATTGAGTGGTTATTCGACTATAAATCAAAGATGACAAAGCGATAAATACAGAAAATGCCATGAAATTATCATCGTTTTTATGTTTGAAATTTATTTATTTATATTATAAGAGTTAGTTATAGGAATTAAATAACAAAAAATGAGAATGTTTTTGTTTCAGTGGGAGGTGGCTCTGCTGGTTCAGTGCTGGCTAACCGACTGTCTGAGAACTCAAAAGACAAAGTCCTTCTCCTGGAAGCGGGAGGACATCCCATTGCAATGTCCGATGTCCCAATATTGGCAACTGGACAACAGATTACAATTCAAAATTGGGAATATTTTACTACACCACAAAAGAAATCCTGCTTTGGGCTTGTGAATAAAGTAAGTAATTTCTTTATTACAATATTTTTTTAATTACCATTTCTTGAGACGTACTTGCGGCCGAGTGGATAGTATGCTTGGTCTCATTTCAGAAGTTAATAAGTTGAGGCTTAGTCCAAGCAAAGGTGTTTTAAATGCATGGGAACTTATTTGAATATTTTTAGTTGGATTAGTAAGCTTTTATATTAAATAACTGTAGGGGATGTAAAGTGAAAAGTATCAATTCACTTTATGTGGAAAACTCAAACTAGTTGATACATTCTTATGTTTTCAAAATTTCTCATATTAAAAAATGCGAATCAATAATCAGATATGCCAAATTATACATGTACAAATATAATATTTGAACAATCAAATTTATTGCAATGAGTAAACATATGAATTTATGAGTGTAAATAAAAAAATCATACTTTTATCTATTTTTTATAATTTTTATTTAAATATTATAATAGTCCTAGTTTGATTTAACAGTTGATAAAATTATCTTTGTGAGGAAGAAAAAATATTTATAAACTATACAAAGTAAATTGATATAAGCTTTTATTCTCTTAAAAAATAATAAAGAACTTGAATATATTTAACATAATTTTAGCAATTCCTTATAAATATTGCAATACAATTTTACAATGAATGCTCATTAAAACTAAACATTTTTTAAATAAAAAAATTATACTTCCTTTATTTCCAATTAAATTATTTTATTTACATTGTCTTTAAAAAAGTAAGAAGCTTTATACGGGGTCCCCAATGTATCAAACATAGTGATATTTTCCTGTCAGAGATTAATTAATTTCATACATGGTGTTTTATTTTTACAATACCTTTTAAAAAAAGTTTGATTTATTATAAAAAAATGGTTTTAATTTAGTTTTATATAAATGTATTATTATAAACTTTCACCCACAAATTTATATCTACTTGTCTATATCTAAATACATGTCCCTTAAGCCCTCCCACATACATGCATAAATATGCCATGTAGGTACATGTGTGTGGGTTTCAATTCATAAAGTAAATATGCAAACTTTATGAATGATCATTTGTACTTTTCATATGTAGCAAATGCCATGGCCAAGGGGAAAAGTATTAGGGGGCAGCAGTATTTTGAATTACATGCTTTATGTCCGGGGTAACAAGAAAGATTATGACCAATGGGCTGAAAATGGAGCTGACGGCTGGAGTTGGAAAGATGTCTTTCCTTATTTTCTCAAGTCTGAAGATAACACTGATCCCAAAGTAGTTGCAGATGGTAAGGAATTTCTTGTTTTAACGTTTCCTTGATTTTAAATGAAAGAAACAAATAAATTTTCGCCTTTTCTAAGTCAAAATTATCATTTTTGCCTTAGAAAACCATCGGTACTTTATAACAACTGTGAAAATTGACACGTAAATCCATAAATCCATTTTCAATATCAGTTAAGAATTAAGATTAAGAAAACGTTTATCAATAGTTTATATTTAAGTGTTAAAACTTGAAAAAAAATAGGTACTGTAAATTATTGTACTAGAAAACATTTAACAGTTGTTAAATATTTTAAAGTTTTATTAAGAAAAAGTAAACAGTTTTGAATACACAGAAATCAAAGATTTATGATGATTCCTGAATTCATTTCCTTCACATAAAGCGTATATTTAGTATTTTTTGTTCCGTGGTCCTTTATGTATTTGTATGTTGGGTGGTTACATTCTTTATTCAAAACAATTTTTTAGATTCTTCCTAATTTAATTTATCACAGTCAACACACTTGGGCTAATTTAGCTTTTCAGAGAAAAAATAAAAAAAAGTTTAAAAAATCTACAAAACATAGATCTTTATTTTTGATGTTGCTTTAATATAAAACTTAAAAATTACCATAGATTTAAAACAGTTTTATTAGTATTTTTGCTCGAACAATTTTGAAAAATTACTAAGAAAAATATTAGAGAGACTCTATAACAATGGATAAGCACTATAGATGTTTTGTAAAGTAAAACAATTGAATCAAATTAATCCAAAAGTGTACAAGGCAGCTCTGGCTACATCAATAACTTGCGCGGAATAGAGGAGTTGATGCGTGAGATTGAGTTGGATCCTGAAGAGTTACGCTAAAAGTTGAGTCTCCGATGATGTTGGACTTCTTCCACATTGAAGGTATTTTATTTCTTTTCTACAACCCAAAGGAAAATCTAATGGACGCATTTCCATATCCGCCTCTTTAGGATGCGCCTTCTGCGAGTTACAGGATCTGCCGAAGGGTATAGATGTTTCGTTTTAATTATATCAACATACATTGAAGTGATAAAAGTCATGGCATATTTTTAATATAGTGTGATATCTTTTGTCCAGCGAGGTGTAGTAAAGAAATCTGATGGGGGAAGGAGCATGCACACAAACATTAGACTCATCCTTAAAAATATATTTTGACATGCTGCATACAAACGAGCAGTATTTTGTGTACGAACTGACAATTCGATTGTATCCCTGTGTATTTCGGGCTAATTAGGTGATCAGGTATTTTATTGAAATTGTCCGTAATGTTCGTGAAACTGACACAACTCTCTCTCTGTGTGGATGTAATGCCCATTGACATGGCCCACTATAAAATATCAATCTTTGTTTCAATAGTGAAATCCATGAATGGTATCAAGAGAATGATTTCCACGTAAGTGAACATTCCCATATTCAATCAATAACTGTTGAACTGGTCCATCTGAAACTGGACTGGAATAAGACTGTTTCATTAATGAAACAAATCACACCATTATGGAGCAATCGTCAACTTGACAACCGGGATTCATAGCTTCGTGAAAGTTGATTGGCAACCAAATCCTAATTTTATCTAATAACTGAAAACCAGATTGTTTTGACAAAGCTTCAGTTTTCCAATCGTAGATTCCAACCAAGTCCCAGAAGAGGGCTGTAGGTTATGCCATGTATTTAATAGAAGTACTCAAGCTGGTCTTCTACTGCCATAATGAATTAAAGCAAAATTTTGTCTACTGTTCAGGGTGCTTAAGCATAGACAAGGAAAGTACAATAGAACCAATCATTCAAGAGTTCACGCATTCATCAATTTGGGCTCCTACCTAATCGATTCGCGTTTGCTGGTGAGGTAACAGCTTATATGTTGAGTGCTAGGTATTAACTTAATGCCAGAAGTCGAAGCTAATATTACTAAATCTAGTAAACTCGATCTCTTGCTGTCCCAGCGGACACATCAAGCATACGCTCTACATTGATTCTTGCCGTTATTTTGCGTTGCATTCCCTTTTAAATTGCCTCAACTCTGACAGTTTTATGTAAACTTCGGGTCTCTTAGTCATTCATTGGTGGGTGTCATGCATGAAGTTAGGGATTCGCAGCAAACTTTTGACATTGTTAATCTCGGAATACGCTTACTACTTACAAAATTTCTTCATATGTTTGTTAATCATGTAATAACTCTTATGATACGAAAAAATGCAGTTCACATATAAAAATTATTCTGCAACTTCATACTACATCCGCAATTACCGTATTTTCTTGCATATAATTAATCTTTTTTTCTAGTAAAAGGAAAAAAAAAAAAAAAAGCGTCGCTTAATCCGCAGCGGTGGATAATCAACTGCAATTTTATTCGGCCAAGAGTCGAAAATATCTGTATATACTGCTGACAATCTGGGTGTCTTATAAAATAAAATATACACAGTATGATTAGAAATATGATAAATTGTGCAGAAACATTTGTTATAAAAAATTCTGTTTGGATCCACTACTTAATCGCAATAAACTGCAATAAAAGCATGAGATCGATCAAAATTGATAATTTCGAGAAGATTCTGATAAAACTTTTAAGTTTTTAGTTTCTAATAAATTTTAAAACGATGTTAGACATATTTAAAAAAATATATATTTGCTTCCTTAATTATTAAATGAAAGAAATGGATTATTTTCCAATTGCGTATTGGATACATTTTACTTTTGTATCGAGCATGCTTTGTGTTTCACTTCGCATTAACACGCTTGTGGTCATTTTTTATTTGCTTTTTCTATAGCTTTTAGTTTAAAATTTGCTATGTAACTTAAGCGTTTTAACTTATATGACGATATACGATTTTGAATATTTTCAGAAATAAATGGCTTTTATGAATACGAAATGGCGTTAGCGAATATCAACTGTAATATCTCTAACGAGCTGAATTCATTCTTGAACGTAATTGGTCTAAATTGATCATAGCTGAAACACGTCAGCCGTGTCGTGGCTTCATGTTATTATTTTATAAAACGTAAACGGTATTTATTTCAAAACTTTCTTGTAAGTTTTTGTGATAGAGAATTTTTTTATCTTAGTTTATGCAGCACAGATAGTTTAATACGCACAACGAAACTCAAAACTTTTTTAATGCATAATTCACAAATTATACAAGAAAATACGGTACGTTTAAAAAGAAAAAATTATGTTAATGATAATTTGCTTTTTTTTGTTTAAATTTATCTCTTCATGTTCAAGAAACTAGAAATGAAGTTATTTTATACCTAATAAAATTTCATTTAATTTATTATGTATTCTTGGAATTTCATAGGTTACCACAGTATTGGTGGTTATTTGACAGTATCATCTCCTCCATATGTCTCAAGTTATGGAAAAGCGTTCGTGGATTCTGGTCCTTATTTAGGATACTGTAATGGAGATTTAAACGGTGAAAATCAAACAGGTAGCTCATTTATACTTTATATTGTTATTAAATTGGTATTTAAAATTTTTATACAACGCAATATGCATTAATTTTTATTAGCTATGAAAAAAGGATAAAATATGTAAGACTACTTTTGTAGCTTATTTTTTTTTTATGGTTATCTTGATGTTATATAATACCTAAGTGCTAGAGCAAATGTACGTTGCCATTTTATGCATATAAATCGTCTTATATTTTGTATAAAAATAAGCGTAAATGCATTTTAATGAGTTCTCCAAGCCTTTATACACTTATATGGCCCTAACAATGATTACGTCCAATAAATTGTTCTGTTTTTTTTTCTTTCTTTTTTTTAACATTTAGTACCATATTTTGATCAACAGTTTAATTTAAGAATTGAAATGAAATCTCAATTTTATTTTTGAGATTTTTTAAGACATCACTTTTATGAAACTTTAAAATTATTTCTATTCCAAAAATTTTTTTTTTATACTGAAAGCTCTTGAAATGTATTTGCAATAACGTCATAATTTTGACCTTAAAGTTTCACTCTAATGAAATATGATGGCTTCATTAAAATAGTTACGCTAACTGCTTTTTATTCGGCTGGTTGAAAAATCCTCGTTAATTTTGAAAAACTGTCACTTTAAAAAGTACTTTTTGTTTAATATTTTGAATTTTGAGGATTTCTGATATTTTTTTATTTATGAAAATTTTTCCAAATCAAAGATTATTTAAAAGTCGCTGATCAATTTCAAAAATTCTTCCCGAGCGTCTTTAAAATCATTTTTATTAAAATACATGTAAAAATTCAATTTTCTACCTTGAAACAGGTTAAACTTTTCAAATTTCTATCATAAAATTTTATTTTCTATTCTTTTATTGCATGTAATACATTTTATTACAGTAAGAATTAAAATTAATACTTCAAATTACGACGGTTTTATGAAAAAAAAAAAAAAAAAGATTCATGTACCATCGATATGAATGTTTTACGACATCTTATATCACTCTGCTGATTTACATAAAAAAAGAAATTAATTTTTTTGCATTCACTTTAGAGAGCATCCTTGCACAAGATCATATGCTTTCTCCAATTAATTTTGCTAGAGTTTTATTTAAACTCATTTTGTTGAAAGTATTTGTTGTGAGAGCATATATTTTTAATGTTTCATATAGTAAAAAAAAAGTTATACTTTCTGATTTTTTTTATCCTATTTTCTTAAAGATATATGCAAATCTAGAATTTTTTAATCTTATAAGCTGCCATTTATGTGGTTATATTGTAATTTTTATCAGCTGCAAATAGTTATCAAATTATAAATTGATTTCGAATCCATTTAAAGGAGTCTTCTTAGCTCAAGGAACGATGAGGAATGGAGCACGCTGTAGCACGTATAAAGCATTTTTAGAACCAGCTCAGCGGAGACGAAATTTAGATGTTATTACCAATAGTTTGGTAACCAAGGTAACATTAATTATATATTTTTTTTAAGTAAGATAGTCTAAATTGTGAAATATCAAGATATGTCTATTTTAAGGCCATTTTAGTTTTGGCTTAATAAAATTGTGTTGCATTTAAAATAATTTAAGATTTTAGTAGGAGAAATTAAAGCTTCCTAATATAAATTTTCGATAGATCAAAATTGTGTTAGGTGAATAATCAATCAGCTCAGTAATCAATTTCCCGTTTAACTCACGTATGAATACTTTGAAGTGAATAATTACCTACTTCAAGCACAAAATACAATTGGAAATATGGGTAGATTACTCTTAACCCCTTCGCGCTAACTGTCACGTCTACGTGCCAGCAACGAACACACTCACTTCCCGGCCGATAATCAGACGTGCCAGAGCGTTTTCCCATTCAGCCACAACTCACGTATTTGTGCCAGTGCCCTGGGACATTTAAAAAACTAATTTCTCCACAAGATGGCATTGTATGTCTATATGGTTTCAGATACATGTACATTAGACCTTCTACTCGAAATTAGAGATGCATGACTCACATACACGTGTTTTTAATTATATAAACAAAAGGGGAAATGTTTCCGAATGGCGTGCTTTATGACAGCCCTTTAAATTTGCACGTGGTAGTTTATTGTAAGTAGAGAAGTTTTATTTTCGCTAAAGCGTTTGGTATTTCGGTTTGCAGTTCAGTTTTAGGAAATAATTAGATCTTGTTAGACTTGAATTCTTTCTGATTTTACCGTTACAGTGTCGAAAATGTTTAACAGAGCATGAAGTAGCAGAAATGATGGAAAATATTTCAGATATTGATCCCGAAACATATTCTGATATAGTGATAGTGATGCTATAATATATTCTGATCATAAAGAATCTGGCGTTGATACTTCGGAAATTTCATGGATGTAGGCTTAATAGCGAAAAAGCTCCCGGCCCTGGACAGACACTCGCGTCAGACACTGCCGGCCTCCGTGATAAGCGCGCTTTTGCGCTATCCGTCGCGAAGGGGTTAAAGTTCTGTTCTCACGTGTTAAAACTGACATTGGACTGATAATCTAAAATAAGGACTGTTGTAATTAAAAAGTAATATAGTAATTAATGAAAAGGATTATCAAAATTGATCAGAATCGACTAAATGGTCAGTGCAATGAATTCTGCTCCTCTTATGGCTCAAATGATCACTGCACTCGTGTATGAAGAGTCCAATGCCTGCGATCTCAGACAGTCTATTTTATTGAGGTAGACAAACATTTCACCTGATGTGATGTGTTGTCTCGCAAGGCCATCCGGTCTACAACTTTAATAGTGATATGATATCACTCTTTGGCCACTAGCTGTAATATACATGGCATATCATTCTGGGGTGAGATTTTAACAAGCTAATACCAGATCTCATAGCCTCTGTGGATTATCTCACGTGATTAATGTACTTTACTGGCTAACATAGTGAATAATTAATATAAATGTTTATATAAAATGTCAGAGACATGGTTTGCGGTCAGATTTGGACCTCTACTCGCATATCTGAAACTACAAGTGATGAATGCCTGGTATAACATTTCGTATTACACTAAGAATTTCATATTCAATCCTTATCTATATAGATCTACCGAAGCATGCATCTCTGACAAGAGTTTTTACCAAATACTGATTTGATTACTGAGGGTTCAGCTTTTCGAATTTGATTGGTATATATACATAACCTTGAAACTAGTTATTTCATCATCTGTACATGAAATGCGTGCATGCATTTAAATACCAGAAAAGTAGATACTTTATTCAAGATGTTTATTTTTTTTAAAAAAATATATGCCATACTTTTTAGGAATTAGAAATAAAAAAATTGAAAAAGTTATTTTCAATAGTTTAGTAGCGTTTTGCATTCTTTCCTAATGTACTTGCATATGCTTCTGTAACAATACCATTTTAAAAAACAAAATAAAATTATGTGCCAATCAGAAACCTTCTAAGCATTCTTGAAAATACTCATAAAATGGTACTCTATTTATGGATCATAAGTAATGTACTTGCATCTGAAATATTGATCCAATATTTTTATTGACTAAGTGAAGCAAAAATTTTATTGTGATGGTAAAACTTAGCATTTATTCTGTATCAAGGATTCTTATGATTAAAAGAAAATCCTAATGAGTATACATATTGCGCATGTATGTAATTATAATTCAATCACTTATTTCAGAGAAACATAAATGTACGTGGGTTGCTAACAGAACAATGTAAATTAACAAGAAAATAAGACAACTAGTTAGAAAATAGAGCCAACAAAAACTAAAACTTTTTAATAAAACAATGCATGTTTTAAGAGAAAATTTCTAAACTCCTTCCAGAATCATTGAAATAATTATTTACTAAAATTGTTTCAATGATTTATCACGTTAGTATTTAAATTTTATATTTGACTTCTTCTAAATTATAGTCATAGTGCTTTAAAATAATGTAAGTCTTCTGTTTGGTTTTTACATTAATATAACGACTCAGTTTTACTTTTAGATAAATTTCGATGCTAATAAGCGTGCTGTAGGTGTTACCTATGAACGATTTTTTATTTCGAAGAAAGTCAGAGCTCGGAAAGAAGTCATTGTTGCTGGAGGGGTTATAAATTCCCCGCAGTTACTTATGTTGTCTGGAATAGGACCAAAAGAAGAACTCAGTAAACTTGGAGTGAGTTATATACGGTATTTTAAAATTTTAAAAAAATTAATGCTATAACGCTGCTAATGTTTTCAATAACTAACAAAATATACCACTATAACAACTACCTATCATGCTTTGAATCTATTTTTTTTTCTTTACTTTCGATTCTGCTATCTCTAGAATGCATTTAAACTTAATTTTAAACTTGTCTATTTTTTTACGTAATATTCATATAATCAATTCAAAACTTGTTATTGATCTTGCACAACCAGAAAATTAAAACACTACATTTAATCACATTTATATAGATTAACATTATATGATAGAATTAGCATTATATATGAACTGCTATTACTTTTATGGCATGGAAACTTTAAACTTTGATTATTATAAAATTTGATAAATTAAGTTTTAAATACGCAACTCTGACTATATTCATTATTATATCTAGTTATTAAGGTTGCCCTATTTTAATTGCATACAATTGGCATTATGAATTACTATTTGAATGTTTCGTTAGTAGATGTAGACACACTGATCAATGAATTAGAAACTTTTTGCATGGATAACTGCTTTTGTTATTTATGCAAAAAGCTTGGGCACTGAATAAATATTAAGTGTAATTATGACCCATATATTGGCTGTCCAGCTTTTTACATATTGTAAAAAGAGATGAAACACGTCAGTGCTGTCAGTTGCGTCTTTCCACTACATTACGCACATTTTATGTGGTTTTAATATCCAGTTTCTGTAAAGTTCAAAAAAAAAAAAAAAATGTTATAAGTCAGACTGAAATTCAAAGAAACAATTTTGAGCACTTCTGACACGATGGATAGCTGCATTATTGTTCATGATGTATCTGTCGTTATCAGAGTAAAAAAAAGCATTTTTCTCTAACTAAAAATTAAGTATTTGATTTATGATTTGATTCTATATCAGCTGCTTACTTAAATCAAAAATTTCAATTAAACACAGTAAAATTTTAATTATTCAAATCCAGAGTTTTAAATTGGATAGCCGTTTAATATGGAAATTTCTTTAATTGATGACAATTTATTTAACTAGTTCATTTCAGAACACTGTTTTAAATAAACACATGAAAATTAAATATTAACTTTTAAAATTTCATTAAAATTTAAATGAATAAGTGATTTTTTCCTTATAATTTATATTAATTTTGCGAATTATCAATCAATATGCATATTGCATTTTCAATCAATATGTAACAATATGTATATGTTAAATTTCAAACATACTGAAATTGTTTGATAACAATGTCAAGAATATTATATTCTTTCATATAATAGTATACAAAATGAAATAAAAATGTTAACTTGAGTATTTATAAAATAATTTTTGAGACTCTCAATATAAATCTATAAAATTTCACATCAAAGAAATTCATTATTTTATATATTCTGAAAATTAGAAGTCAAGATTTTGAATTTGATAATTTTAAATTATTGTTTTGAAAAATTAAAAGTATGGAAAATATATCTGATTTGTAAAAACAAAATATAAATTAAATTTTTTTCTCTCATTATTATCATAGAAATAAAACAAAATCATTATTAGCGTTATAGATTTCATTCTCTCTCAATAGATGGCAGCATGGAAGAAAGCTAAAGTTCTCTTATTTTACGATTACAAATTATATAATGTCACTGCTCTGCTCTACGAATAATGACGATTTCCTAAACATTGTTCTATTACCTATAAGATTTTTTAGTCACCCTGGCAAAGGAATCTTAATTGGATATCAATCAAGAGTCTTGAGGGCAAATTGATTTGATTTTGGTTGATATCAGAAAACTTTTATATATTTTCTTATGAATGCTGATTTGATATCTGAAACATTTTATAATATAAATTTCTCAATGCGATATTGATAGAAATACTTTCTGAGACTTATTTACTATAAGTTTGGTAATTTAATGTTAATTTTTCTATGAATAGATTCTAAATATTTTTAATATTTGAGCACCAATCATTGTATAAAACTAATTTTACGAAGGTATATTTCTCAGAGTCTTCATTATGATATAGGCATATTATTTTGCCCAAATCACAATGGCTGCCGTTAACTTATTGTTAGAAGGCGCTGCAAACTGAAAATTTCCTTTTCGCTTACCCCCATAAATTTAGATTATCTTTGTTTGAAGAAGATAAATTAACAACGGATTATATCTAATACTATGCGGTTTCTACTTAACTTTTTGTAATATTTGAAAAAATATTATATTTGTCTGAAAACAGGATGATGTTACATGAAGAGAGCAAAACTAGTAACAGATTATTTTGTTGCTTAATATAATTGGATAAGAAATGGGTAATTATCTAAAACTATTCATTAGAATTTTTCTGTAGGTGTTTTAAAAGCAACACAAGTATTCGTCTTCAGTTTCCTTAAAGAAAAATTTGAAAAATCGACTTATTTATGATTTTTTTATAATTGCACAAACTACATTAAAATAGGAATTAATTTTACAGATTTCTGTTATTTCTGATTTGCCTGTCGGTGAGAACCTTCAAGATCATGTTGGTACCTCCGGCTTAGACTTTTTATTGAAGAATGCAGATGAACACCTGGATAGTAGTATTTTTAAGCCAGCAAACATTTTTCAGTATTTCGCTTTTGGATCAGGTAAGATGAAAAAAAGGTTCAATATTTTCAGAATTTAATACCTATTGATGAGGGGAAAAAAAAAACTTCATTAATAAGAAATACACCTTCTAATTTTCATTGGTGTTCAATTATAAACTTTTACGCTATTGATTCCGCCAATACTGTAAGTCTATAACCACGTAAGTCTTATTAATGCTCATGAAAGAATGTTTTATCTTGTTGTTACTATTTATCTTGGGTAGATCTTATACATGATCGGAAGATTTTTACCCATTTCTATTCAATAATTAATCAGGAAAGATAACATCTTTCCTGAATAATGATGGTTAATGATTATCTTACTTAATCTTCCTGAATAATTATTTAAGTTTTTTTTAATGTGTAAATGAAATCAAACGCTACTTAATATCTTTTAATTTCTACACGTTAGTTTTGTACTTCCTCTATTTGGTGGTTATTCCTTTTCCCTTATTTTCGGTAAGGAATACCTGTAATGATAATAAGTAATGAATATTTGTTATTGTTTTCATGTTTAAAGCTGTCAAATTCTGTTGACTAAAGCATCTAAATATCATCTAAGTACTTACAGTTTTGAAGTAGAATTAAGTGATGAAATTGATGGATACTTGAAAGACTAGCTTACCCAAACTGCACAAATGTAAGTACAACAGACTTACGAAATTTAAAACTGCATAACCAAATTTAGTAGAACAGTATTCGGAGAAATAAGACACCAAATCTATTGATTATATATATATGTGTGTGTGTAAGTAACAGTTATGGCATCTTATACCACAAGTCCATGGAAAACTTATAGATTTGAATTAGAGCCTATATTCAGAATACATATTTGTAAATTCGTAATAAATTAAATGATTTTAAAAACGAGACAAAAATGCCTAGAATTCCCGTCAAAATCTAAATTATTTGTCCTGTAGGATCAGTATTAGTATACATTATTTTCTGTCCTGTATGTGATCAGTATTAGTATACATTATTTTTACATGCTCATTTGAATTTTAATATAACTTACAATTATATTTTTCTAGGTCCTTTAACCATTAAAGGCGGTGTTGAAGGGGTAGCATTTTATAAAACGCCATCCAGTAATAGATCGAGGGATTGGCCAAATATTGAAATCCATTTTATATCTGGAAGTGTCTCTTCCGATGGTGGATATTTAGTTGGGAAAACTACTGGTCTCAGTCGAAAGGTACTTCGAATTAAATTCTTAAAGAGGAATAGACAATTCTAAATCATGAGCTTATAATAGTCTGCATAAAAATTCTTACGAAAAGGATTCTAGGAAATTGTAAATCCCAGGAAAAGTAAACGGGACTTAAATTTTTAAAAAATACTTTAAAATCAATTTGAAATGAATCATAAGTGCATGCAATATTATTGACTGTAAAAGTAACTTTTTATTTTGGAAAATATTCGTTTCTATCCGAAAATAGTATTCAGTGAAATGCATCTTTCTGTGATGAGACTAATATTTTCCTTACTAATATTTCTCAATGTATATTTATTTTATAATGATGATAATATGCATAGCAATTCATTGTTTCATAAGAAAAACAAATAATGATGAGTATGAAACAGTAATTGCAATCAGAAATTGAATTATAATAAACTGCATTGTGGATGCTTATCTTGATCAATAAAAAATTGAGCGCATGCTGTGCCCAGCTCGATCTAACAACCCGATTAGCACAATCGAACATATTTGGTTCCCTCTAGGACGACGTGTTGTTGGTTGCTATTGATCCCCCATTTTTAAGAAAAAAAAATACATGTATTATATAGGATATTGATAGATTATACCAAAATGATGACCAGAGAGACATCTATTGTACACTCCTGAACTATATTTCTTCCTAGTGTTGCAATTTTAATCTAAAGAACGTAAAAAATTACATTTAAGAAAGAGATGGGGAATATGAAAACGATTAACGTTTATGCAGATTCGGATGAGGTCAGAGAAACAACATCTGAACCACTGCAGAAAATAAAATGTCGGAAATCGCTTTGTGATGTGTCAGAATATCATGTTATGGCTGGAATAAGTAGGGTGAAATGCTTAATACCAAGTGTGTTAAATTATCAGAGAGAAAATCTTTGCTCATCGAAAGTGTGATCGTTCTAGATATTGCTACTGGAGTTCATTCAAAAGCAACCAACAAATTTCAGTAATTAATATTATTTTGGGGAAAAAGTAATCCATTATTTTTTGGTAGACGTCTGTAGTGATCGAAATTTGGCGCAGCTTGTCCTTTTTGGACCTTGCGCCATAAAACCCACCCAACCAACTAACTAATTAACGTAGTGATCGATATCTCGTGAGGTATCTATCAAAGAATTTCAGATTTATGCTCGTTGGAAAGGTGACATTTGACACTAAAATATCCTCTTGCGGTTTTTTGTTTGATTAATTCAATTACGAGTACAAGGTTTTAAAAATGGAAGACAACAAACAGAAAATTCGATACATTTTCGTTTTTCTCTTGTAACGGCGAAAAAGACAGCCGGGTGGCTAAAATTGTGAAAGGTGTTTATCGTCCTATATAAGACTGTAACAACTTGTTACGTACAATTTTTGTTTCGTCGATTCCGTTCGGGTATTTTTATGCTAGAGATGCACCTCGCATGTGGATACAGCATCGTCGAAAATGTCAATAAAATATCAAAAATGATTGAAGTTAACCGCATGTCAGCAGTCGTAACGCGCAAGACCTAAAATCTACATGAAAGCTGTTTTAAGCCTTTTTACAAAGTGAATCCAAAAGAAGTTACATAAAGTTCACGTAAAAGTAATGGATTTCTTTTTCCCCAACCTAATATATTTATATCATCTTAATGGCTATACTTCGAAGGCTTGCGAAACATCTTTGTTTGAGATAATGCAAGTTTCCTGTTGGGTATCGTGCCCTGGCCAATTCGTTACAGAAGATTATAATCAAATATTTTGGCCTGGATGGTCTCCAAATTACTCATCAACTCAAGACGTCTGATCATGGGTTAAAGAGATTGCAGAGAGTGGGGCGTAGACTGAAAACCATATTGGAATGAGTTTCCTGTTGTTTTTTTCAATTCAGTTGAACTCATTGCCTAACAGGGTAAGACTAGTTTTAGATGCAAGGGTAGCAACTGTTTCTACTTATTTCACAACCCTGAAAATCTTCAAATTGCTTGCAAATTTACTTTCTTGCATGTTATACTACATACAGGTACATAAAATTTCTATTTATATATTTGATATGATTTAGTATTATCTTACTAGGGTAAATATGTTATTAATTAGACCATAGAGGTTTTTTGATGAGTTTACTTTGACTGTTTTGTTGTTACTTTGACATTGTTTAATTTATTTGAGTGCGTGGAAACAATATAGTTGCTTTCAAACTATATCAAGTAAACAATGAAACAATTCTAGATTATAGAAAATAAAATTATATATTTCAAGAAGATGACATTGCGTTTACAATATAGTATTTTATATTTTTATTAAAGTAAAGTTGGTATTTTGGTGACAATATGCATCAATAGATCATGATTCAAAGTCCATTCTTGAGTAAAAGTTGATCAAAGTTGTGGTAAAAAAATCTCATTTGCCAACAAGATTCTTAAACTTTGAAACTGTTTATCATGATGTATATATAAACATTAAATACATTCATTTTTCTTTGTATGTCGTTTCATTTTAGAAAAAATAATGTATTGATATCTTAAAATTAATTTAATGAGGCACAATACCAACCTTTTACTCTGATTACTTTTATGTTTTGGTTTGTATGGATGAGTTGATTGTTTCGTTTTTCTGTAGGTTTACAATGCTGTGTATGCCCCTTATCGAGGCAGGGATACAATGTCTTTCTTAACAGGAATTTTGAACCCTAAGAGCCGTGGAAAGATTTCTCTTGCTTCAAATGACCCTCACGATAAACCTGTAATCGATCCTCGGTACTTCCATCATCCTGATGACGTGAAATCTTTAGTTGAAGGTATGAATGTAGTTAGTTGCAGTTGCCATTGAGTGCAGTTCCATCAAAGTATTTACAAATATATAATTTTCAGTATTATACTTTTCATCACGTAATTACATTTGCTTATGATTTTTCTATGTAAAAAAAACTTATTTAAATACTATACAGTACTGTTTTAAAATGATTTAATCACAATATTTAAAAGCAATTAAAAATTCAAATTGCTTATCTAAGAAATGGTGAACCTCAAAAGTGAGTTAATTTTCCTTTTTGTTATAATCACCGCTTATGACAATGTCGGAAGTATTAATTCCGTGTTTGAAAAAAATAGAGCAATGTATGGTGAAAATGCGCTTTAGGACCCCTCTTTGGCGCGTTTTCAAAAACACCGATGCCACTATTTCAAAGTGAAATTTAATTAGCGACCAATGAAAAGGCTAAAACAAACGAGTAATTATTGAGCATGCACGAGAAAACGCTTCAAATTCGTGAGTTGGCGAAGTAGGGGACCTAAAGCGCAGATTAACCCAATATACAAACACTCACGAGGGGATGAAATTAGCGAAATTTCGTTGATAATTATCTACTTGTTATTAAATAACTATAAAAAAAGCAAGTTTCAGCATAAAAATATTTAATAGATAATTATAGTATGTTTCTGTTTGCTTTATGAAAACTTTATGACTGTTCCTAACCATAATGAGCTCGAATTCGCCAGCCTTAACACAGTCGAATTAATCGCTAGTAACAAAAACTAAAACCATCTAAAAATAACTAAATAATTATGCAAAAAAACAGGTTATACTTTTTATTGTATTTTTCCAAATATATATATATATATATATATATATATATATATAT
>JAPDSC010086360.1:0-20465 GCA_026290005.1 Latrodectus geometricus | reverse complement strand
ATAGATCACAAACTTGGGGGATGAACTTGTAGCAAATTCTTATTTCCAGACATAGTATTTTATAGAAACAATTGGAAAAAGTCTAGTTTTTAGTATATTTCGGTAGACAACTTACCCTTTCTTCCTGAGGAAATACCAGGCTTTGTCTAAGTGACCACCACTGCACCCCCTTTGTCCCCTCTTCTGGCAGGAAAGCAAATGTTGTGGAGATAGCTCTTTACGTTCCATTCCCAATGACTCGATAGCTAACCTGTCAGAAGCAAGTGCTATGGTGGGAAAAAAGATAAAAAAAAAAAAAAAAAAAATGAGACAATATTAAGGCAGCAGTCTTACAACCGTAATTAGTTTGCAACTTGTAAAAAATTTACTTTCAATAATGTGATTTCGTGTTTCGAATAAATTAAACCCGATTTCTCATTTTTTGAATTTCAAAGGTAATATGTCCTTTGAAATTCAAAAAATGAGGAATCTGCTTTAATTTATTCGAAAATTTTAGAACAAGCCTATATAAACTGATATTGAAGAAAGAAATATCCCTCAACTAAATACAGTAAAAAAAAATAACTTAATTTTAATTACATAATTGCTATTCCAAACACATTAGTAACTTCAGATTTTTTTGGTACTGTTTTATTCTATCATTTAGAACGTACTATTCATTTTAAGTGCAAAAGTTTATTCATACGCGTCCTTAAATTATCCTATTGTGAAGTCTGATTTTATCATTTAAAGGAGTATGATTTTAGAATCGTAATAAAAATGTTTTTATTCACGATTCAGTGATTACTGAATGCCAACAGTTGCATGTGTAAATGAGAAATAAAATGATACATATACTTCGGAGGAGCACTAAGCTATCATGAGGATCTTGATATTCACAAAAGGAAATCAGAATTTTCTAGATTTTAGTACTTCATAGTAACATATTCATTGATTTCTAACATTAATCATATCGTAGACATTATATTCAAATGTACAGTAAAATCTTATAAGCAGAAGACAATCATAACAAATAGAACGTAAGTTTTCCTTTCAGAAACTTTATACTGCTTTAATTAAATCCATGTTTGTGCCATTAATAAAGCATATCTAACAGAGGGCTTCGGTAGCCTAGTTGGTTAGGTCATCAGTCTCGCAATCGCAAAGTTGTGGGTACGATTCCCAGCCGACTAAAGACCGTCGTGTTCACTAATGGCAATTGGGGCAAGTAAAATATATCGTGTTCGCAATGTCCTTCATGTTTCCATTCCAAATTAATACCTCTGGGGGTAGTAGGTGGTACTCTCGAGTCTTCCTTGGTTTACTATATCTAAATTCGAAAATCTGGATGGTGCTGCCATCTACGAGCCAAGTCGTACTTCTACCCTCTTGAGAGAGTGCTCTATTCAAAACGGAATGAAAAGACTCATCTGAGACTAGAGGAATGAAAAGAGTACCTCTTTTCATTCCTCTAGTCTCAGATGAGTCAGGCCTTGTCTCCGCCAACTATGACATGAGTAACAACAACAAACCTGACAATGAAAGAATCTTCTCTGTCTTATAAATTTTGTTCTATCAGATTTTAACTTCATAATAGTTACCTATTTTATATAAAACTTTGAACAGAAAGTAGAATTTTCTATTTTAGAAATCAATTGCGTATTTACTGTATCTTTATTGACAAAGAGTGGATGAGTAAGTATAATTTTAAAGTCTTAAATTGTTCGAACATATAGAGAGAATAAATTAAAATAAGATTTTCTTCACCTGTGGTTGAGAAAGCCCAAGAAGAGGCGCAATCCCCTTGATCTCGGATCGGGGTGATCATGTTCCTCCATTTCTGCCGCGAGTCGAATGATTCCGGGAGTGGCCCGTTTGGAATCTGGTGAATCTCCGTCATCTCCATCGTCTGCAGAAAATAAAATGAATTTTCGAGTATCAAATATGAACAGATTTCGATTTCAATAATTTTTATTGAAATTCATGGTGACATTATTCAACAAGAGAAATGGTCAGAAAAATTAATGACAAGAAATTTTAACAATAAATGAATTATAAATTTGATAATGGCATATATACCTAAATATAAAACAGTTAAAGTTTTTTTTTAAAGCATTTACCTTTTTACTTTCCAGTTGGATTTCTCAGTTACTGCGTATAATATTGACTTAACACAAGATGAAACCCAAAAGAAAAAAAATTTATGCACTGACAGATTTGCATACAGACGCCAAAATCACACAATCTTTTTTTTTTTTTGTTTGTTTAATATAGTTGGATTCAAATACAGAATCTTTCATCCTTAAAAACATTGTCTTACTAGAAAAAGAGGATCCCAGAGTTCTACCGATTAAATTCGTCATTCTAAAAATTGATTATCTCGAATAAGGATATACATTTCGTTAATATTACCATATTTTCCTGCATATAATCCACAGCGGCTTATTATCCGAACGACTTTTTTTTCTAGGGGAAGAAAAAAAGAATTGCATAATCCGCGGCAATTTTTTTCGGTAAATAGTGGAAAATATATGCTGTTGATGATATGAGCGTTACATAATATAGAAATATGCATAGTATAATTGAAAATATAATAAATTGTACAGAAAAACACATTTAATATGAAAAAGATCTCTTTGGATCGCAAAGTGTGATACATTAAATTGAAAGCATGAGATCGATCAAGAGTGATAATTCCGAGAAGATTCCAGTAAAACTGTTCGATTTTTAGTTTCTTATAACTTTTAAAACGATGTTAGACATATTTTAAAAGTAAAACACATTTGCTTTGTTAGTAATTTAAATGAAAGAAATGGATTGTTTTCGAACTGCGAATTTTATACATTTTTCTTTTGTACTACGCAGTCGTTGTTTGTCACTTCACATTAATTTTTTTTTATTTGCTTTAGCTATAGCTTTTAATTTAAAAATTATTATGTAACTAAAAAGTTTTTGCTTCCATATGATGATATACGAAAATGAAAATTTTCAAAACAAAACAGCTCACGTCAAGACAAAATGCACTAGCGAATTGCAACTGTAATATCTTTCCGTGGAACTGAATTCGTTCTAGAACGTAATTGGATAAAGTTGATTATAGATAAAAATAAGTCAGCCGGGTCATAATCTGTTATTTATTTCATGAAACAGCATTTTTTCCAAAATGTTTTGGTAAACTTGACTGGTGGAGAGTGTTTTTTCCCAGATTATCGGCGGTGGGGTATAATGTGCACTACGAAATTCGGAGCTTTTTTAACACATAATCCACGGATTGTATTCAGGAAAATACAGTTATTAGAAAATAATATTAAGTTTTGAAAAGAACTAATTTTAACAATGACATGTAACAAACTTATCCCAGAAGTGCTTATATTACTGTAAAGTAATTAAACCACAAATTATAATTTAAAGTGGATTCCGAACAAAAGAAGAAATATCCACTTACTAAAATAAAAATCGACCTGTGAATAGTTGAATTGAAGACTAAGAGTCAATTTGAGAAAATGAGAGTAAAGAAAATTTTACTACAGATTATTTTAAGTAATGTCCTTATCTGGTATACAAAGTTATTCTTGCATTCATAATAGTGAAATTGATATTGATTAATGAAATGGTATTAAGTTGGTTTAACTTTAAGCTAAGAGGACTCAAGGTTAAGATGGAATTTTTGATTTTAGAAAATGTTGATTCTAGGGTCAATTTCATGAATGTAACGCTGAACGACACGCAAATCACTAGGTTAAAAATTTATTTTTAAAATTATGTTTTCCCCCCAATTGAATCAAGAATCTCAAATTTGATTGATAATATCTGGAAAATAACATGAGTTGCTTTATTCTCTAAGGTCACTTTTTGTACAAAAATGTTAATTCGACCAAGATATATATATAAAGTAGATTACTAAGCATTACGGTTTGGTTTAGTTTCCTAGTCAGTAAGAGTTTATTTTTTGCTCAAGAGAGTCCATCAAGCCTGGACCTATGGTTCAAAGGGAATTTTGAACAATTACAAGGACTCGAATCAATGAGCTACTGAATCAAAAACCAGAGTTATCGTTTGAAAGCAGCTTTGTTCTGAAGCATCCACGAGTATCCACGATGAAGGTGGGAATGGAACCCAAGACCTATTGAGCTGAAGAAAGATGTTTTTAGGAAGAGTTTCTTCGGATACTCTCAGAAATAAAATAAAATTGACACTTCCACACACTATTCAATAACTGTCAATTTTTTGTACTGCAAAAGTGTGAGAGGTATTCGTGATGCCTAATCACCATTTTATGTTTGACAAACAATTGTTGTTGTTTCTGATGATACTTGGCAACGCCAAGCCCGCCCGTCCGAGATTAGGCGAATGAAGTCTGAAAGTGATTGTCTTCCGTTTTAGAATAGAGCACCCTCATACGAAGGTGGAAGTACGATTTTTGGCTCATAGATGGCAGCACCACCTGAATCTTCCAGTTTAGAGATTGAAACCAGTGAAGACCCAAAGCCTGGCTCCAACCACCCCCAGAGGTATTAATTTGTAATAGGAACATGGAGGGCATTGCGATCTGACATATATTACGTTTCTCAGTCACCATTAGTGAACACGATGGATCTTCGGATAAGCTGGGATTCGAACTCACCACCTTTTGGTAACGAGAATGATGCCCTAACCAACCAGGCCACCGAGGCTCTTGACATAAAATTACAAATATAAATTGTGAAATGATGTTTCTTAGATAAAATTTACTGATAATTATAGAGTTATATCGGTATGTAGTATGTATATTTTTTATTTAACTGAATCTTTATAAATCTTTTAAGATACAGTCATCAGAAATTTCAACAGATTTAAAGAAATGTGAAGATTTTCTGATTTTTGAATGCTGCTTGTTTTCAATGTATTTTCCCAACATATAAATACTTAAAACACACATTGTGAAATAAATACATACCGTTCGAGAGGGTTTAAATGTTCCAAGACGGTGTCTGATTCCATTTTCTAACGTTTTTCCCCAAAAGAATGAATAATTACTGGCTCTCCATCTAAAACATGCATATCAATATTAGTAATATACTTATTATATCAAGTTAACTGTTAATGATATTTATTTACAACGGTATTTTAATGGGATAAAGTTTCATTCACTAACAAACCTAAAATATTAATATTGATGAACGTCTACATTTAAATCTGATTCATAAAATTATTTTAAATATCCATTTGTTTCAAATAATCACATAGAAACACGTTTTGGACATGTTATAGCGAAGAAATGAAAATTTACTTAAAAGGTAGATATTTTGGCAAGTATTGACGAAATTATGCCAAAAAAGGATAATTATAATTTAAACTAATTAAAGGTATACTCCAATTGCTTTGATTTATGATTTGAAAACTGAACTTTTAATTAAAAAAGAGCTATTATGATACGTATTTATATACGAATATTTCATCTTGGGATGTAGATAGCTCGATAACTAACAAAAACTATAAACTCGGTGACATGCCAGCTAATAGGAAGTCAAAGACCGACAGGATCATATGTTATTTGCCTGAAAACAGTGGGATACGAAGCATAATTTCTGGTTAGATGGACATCCCGGTAGATATACATCTAAAAAGGAAACAACTATCTATTCTGTCATACAAGAATGCCTAGTATTGGACTCGGGACCCTCTCCACTGCAATAAGTTATTATGAATTCAATATTTGTAAATATTTGAATACTTTCATTGATAGAAAAAAATTTGTAAAATTTCTCAATAAAAAAATAAAACTAATTTTGTATGGGATTACTGTAATTTCACTACTAGTTAACCTATTTGCATAGTTATGATAGTTTTTAAAACAGAAAATCCAAATAGAAAACAATTATTATGTAATATATAAAGTAATAATTTAATCGGATATTTTAAATTGCTGATTGCTTTACCTGTACAAATATTCACAAAAAACTATGTTATTTTTTAATGTTACTTAAATATCTATAGTCTTTCATATTGCATTTAATCATTACTTTACATTTTCAGTTTAGTTATAATAACAAAATATAATGACACAAGATCATTTGCAATAAAGCAATTCCATATGCTGTGAGCTACATCATTGGATTTCTTTTTCCTTTGCATTCTTTATATTTCAAGACATTTCAATAGAGAAGTCTTTAAAAGGATGGTAAGCAAAACATGGAATTCATTTCTGCTTATTCATTTTTAATATTGAATGCAACAACTACTCGAAGCCAATCGCTCAAAGTTTTGACTCACAGTTAAGTGACGAATTCGTCCCATTTGCACACACAAATTCTTTTCCTAATTTCAATACCACACCACCGGAAATTTGGCTAATTTTTAATAGTATAATTCTTTCAGTAGACAGTCTTCAATCAAGTCAGATATCGTATTCTCTACCTTGCAAACAGATACTGGTATGAGACATTTCGATGCCAAGTTACTTGGATACGGACACTTTTATTTACACATGTTGGAGAGAACATGCTTTGTCAATAACGTCACCGTTATTACGTTATAGTAAAAGCATGTTCGTTGTAAACCCCCGAGATAATTTCAGAATTTCAATGGAATTGAACTCTTTGGCAACTGTGAAAGAGATTGGTTCTTCCCTCAGCGAAACCTGGAACTATGCAGTGCCAAAGAAAATCAAGTAATTTTATAATTGGGGAATAATATAGGAGCTGTAAATAGGATTCGTGAAGAGCTATAAAGTCCTTTATGACAAATGTAAATTCTCAAAATAAGTTGGAATCACCTGGTGAGGGGCTAGATGCATTCAGAGAATTTGTTGCCTTTTCACCCTTTCTGATTTTAATCGGTGGGTGTGGCTGAAAATATGAGTCGAATAGGGACCTCAGACGAAGGTTCTAGAAGTTACTGGAATGCCAGATGCTGGGGAGAAGCTGGTTTAAAAAGGTTGCTTGGGTTTTAGGGCGCAAGGTCCAAAAAGGACAAGCTGCTCCAAATGGTTTATAAAGAGCAGGCCTGTTGGGGGCAGGGAGAGATCTTCGAGCTACGTATGCTTTTCCGAGAGACTGCTCCCGAGAAAGTCCCCGAGCGGACAAATCTAAGCGACCGAAAGAGAAGAGTGAGCGGATTTTAGCTCCTGCGGACGGAGACTGACATCAGACCTCGAGTCTTTAGTACTCTCCGGAGAGGATCATCAACTTTATAGTGTGACCTCCCGAGATTGTTTTCCGAGTACAGAATTAAGGAGTCAGTTTCCTAGTACCTGCTAGAATTTGAGGAATTCATCAGTTTTTCTGGAAACTACAATTTATGAAAGTTCCTTGTAAATTATCCTGTAAATTTGTAAATAAATATTTAGTCAAGAATATTAAATTGCGTGAACCTGATTCATTAGGGGCTCTTGACTACCTATAGTTCAGCCTACTCAGAATGAAAACGCTACAATACATTAAAAAATTAGTTTTTGGCCACTGTAAATTGTATTTTTTTTTCATAAGACTGAATTTTAAACAACGAGATTATTTATAAATATATACAAATTTTTAAAATTGTATTTACATGCGTAACAGTAATCCTAAGCGTTATATATGAAGTTTATAAAATGGACGCCTCTATTAAGAACCACAAAAAACATTAATAGTTACAAAGAGGCATGTTCAGATTTAACACTTTTTTTTTAAATGCTCATTATAAAATCACATTGGCTACTATTTTAAAAAAATATGTTTATTTACACTGTCACAAAACCCTTAATGTTTCAGTAATGACTCATGCGTCAACACCTTCCTCCGGAAGTGGCGAAGGGGGCATCGACAGACGTATACAACGATTTATCTGCTTCCTTCAGAAGCATTGCATCACTTACCCTTGGCGCGCATCGTTGATGGCTGTAACGAATTCCTGCCTCACGAGGCACACGTTCTGCTCACACACGAAGTCAAAAACAGTGCCGTTCTTCTGCTGGCAGGTGCTGCAAAAGAAAGCGATTGCAAATAAATCCATCTGTGTGTCATCACTTTATCTAGTTTGTGCTTTCAAAAACACTCAATATTTAATTACTACTAAATACAATAGTACACATATAGTGTGCGATACCAAAATAATAGTCTTCCAGATTATTAAAACTAATACAGTTATAAATTCTAGAATTCCTTGTAGCGTTACTTTGTGACAATCACTAATGTCCTCAATGTTAGTCATTATTTTACGACAATTGTTTGCAGACGAATGAGAACATTGCAAACTGGTCATAAATACTCACATCAGTTAGGTTGAAAAACAGAAACAAATGGAATATTTCACTGGTGTTGATGCAGCTCAAAATCATTTGAGATTTCAAATAGATTTACTGAAAAGTTTTTAGATCTGGGAATATTAATGGCATGTGAGGAAAATCATGCTAACATGTCATTTCAGATGCTGGTAGAAAATGCTTTTCGTGTTGCAGTGTCGATGTATATAAATAAATATCATTATCTTCTATACCGTTGCTCTACTTTCAAAATAGCTCAAATGTTACTAAACTTTTAGAAGATGTTAGAACTTGCTTAATATTTTCATGAGCATATGTTTATATAATTATATAACAAGAGAGATTTCAGTAAACATTAAAAAACTGTCATGCTTCACAAACCGTAATTTTTCATAATTTCATTTAATAATAGTGCTTTGTGTTTATTTTACTATTTTAAAACCATGAGCTTTACACTTAAGATTAAAAACTAATGTACTAGATTCTAAGATCAAATCCTTCTGTGATATGCCAGATTTAGTTTTGGTTCGATTTGGTCCATGGTCACTTTTTGCACACAATGACTAACTAGATTGGAACTAATAGTATTAAGTAGATTCCGAACCATTATTAACATCCAGACCCGAGAAGGGAATAGATCAATGGTTGTTAGTTTGTTGCTCAACTATCATTTTTTACACATGAAATTTGATTAGACAAGGAGTTGCGGCTCAAAAAAGGTTCCGGAACATTACGAACATAAATGCTCAAAGTGGGATTCGAAGTCACAAACTATTTTACCAAGGGCTAGAGCGCTAATCATAGAAATGAACATAAATTTTATAAAATAGTTGATTATTTCATGATGGTTATTCATTAGAAATAGGTGTCTGAAATTTTTTAAAACCACTATCCTTTTTTAGAAAGATTGCCGGTTATCCTCTCTCGTTACACATTGCTTGGATCACTATCGATGATAAGCTTTCCTGCAATACATGGTGGATAGTATAAAACCTTATGATAGTCTTCAGTCCTTACCTTGCCAGCTACGTAGAGTCAAAAACTTTTTAAATTCAAATTCATGTCAAATAGCTTTAGCTCATGTTTCCAAAGCCTGAAAAATGACAAAAACGTGAAATTTTTAAGTGGTCAGCATAATCTACTGATGGAACACTGCTCTTCAGAGTGAAAAAGTACCAGGTTTGATCCTAGCAGCAGATGAATGCTGCGCTTCTGGCTTATACACGCACATTTGTCCGGGTGGCTGCTTAGATTCGTAAATACATCCTAATACATATGAAAAGTCCTTCAGGAGAGTAACTTGCACGATGGATATCAATATTCTTCAGCCACTACATAGGGCCGCGGTGACCTGGTTGGTAAGGACGTCGTTCTTGTTACCGGAAGGAAATGAGTTCGAATCCAGTCTTATCCGAAGATCTTCGTGTTCACAAATGGCGACTGGGGCACGTAATATATGTCATGCTTGCAATGTCTTCCATGTTCCCATTCCAAATTAATACCTCTCTGGGGATGTTAGGAGTCAAGCCATGGGTCTTCCTTGGTTTCCTATCTCTACACTGGAAGACACAGATGGTGCTGTCATCTATGAGCAAAAGTCGTACTACGAGGGCGTAGGGAGGTGCTCAGCTCAAAAGCGGAAGACACTCTTTCTGACTTCATTCGCCCAGTCCCTGAATGGTGGGCTTGTTTCGCCGAGTGTCATAAGTAACAACAACAACAACAAACCACTACATGGTGTTAAAAACGTTATATTAACTCAACTAATGTTTCAATATTAAAGTTTAAAGAACTCTCTTTCTTTCACCAACAAATAATCCATTTACTTATAAATAATTTTAAGGGAACACTAATTATATAATCAAAATAACAACACCACTAGAAATAGCAGATTAATCCTCTGAAAGAGAAATGTCTCAAGACATAGGTACCAATATAAAAGCAGTACTATAAGAACATGAACTAAACAAACCTATAATTGTTTTGATAATGCTTAGCAGATAGCTTAACAACTGAAAGCTGTAGAGAACATTTGGATTTATGTTAAGAACATATGGCGTATTACCTTCAAAATGGAATTTCTGTAAAGAGAGAACCGGTTTTATATGTCTCAGGAAAAGAAATATGAATTCCTAAAAACACATATCGCTAATTGATTACAAAAACCAGTAATGCAACATACTTTTATTCAATAGTGGTTAGATTTAATTCTTCCATTTCTACTTCGAAGAGTACGGTATTATTGTAAAACGGTGAGCCCAACAGTTGTATTGATAAATGTTTGTAAACAAGTATCTTTTGAGTGGTATTTATTATCAAGAGATAACTACTATTATGAATATCTTATGAGCAATATCTACTGCTATAAAATTTAATTTTAATATCATAATTACTTTGAATAGAAGTTTCCGAAAAACTATATGAAATTTGGGGAAAACCCCACTATTGACTTTCTTTCTTGAATTATTTTTACATTTTTCATTGTTTTTTTTTTTTAAATAAAATCTTTTGAAATTTGAATTTTAAAGTACATGATTCCAATAAATATTTTCTTCAGTGATTTTGGTTTACATTGACAGCATCATAATGTGATAGTATAATAGTTTGCAAATAAATAATTTCATCATTTCATTTAAATATTTGATTCTAAAAATATATTCGTGATTCTATTTTTTGTCGAATGAAAAAACTTATTACACAAAGATACCATTATTTAAAAAATTATAATTCTCTCTTTCATATGAAGGGATATTTAAAACGATTCAAAAATTATTTATTTTTTACTCTACACGTAATGCATCTACAAGTAAATTTTAATATTAAATCTCAGGTTCACAAGAAATTTTAAATTTAAAACACAATTTTTGCGGGACAACTTCTATTGATTTTAAATGACTGTTTTGAGAAATGTTCTAAAATTATTTCACATTAAGAAACTTCAAATTGATGAGTAATTAATTTGTAGAACGCCCACATAGTTATTAATCAATAAAAGAATAATCTTAAGCAACGGATAATTTCTGATGTTATGGGAGAACATCTAATTTAATTGTACTTGAACTTCAGCCTCTAAGTTAAAGGTTTATTAAGCATAATTAAAGGGCAAGTAGTTTACTCGCCCTTTAATTTACGTGCCCCCTTAATAAGACAAGTCTGCGGGTATGCGTCTCAGTCTAAATAAGACCGATGGCTATAACACATTCAAAATATTAAACAATTTAAGGCAAGTAAATATAGCTTTTGCTTTATCTTTACCCACTGCATAAAAGAAAATATAGCTGTTATTTAATTATTAAATATTTTCATATTAACTGGACTTACACGTCAAATGTTTTAGATATTTCCATAAAATCAATTATTGAATAAAGTAGATTTTTTAAATTATATTTTATTCATTAGTTTAAAAAGTATTGTCAAATTAAAATATATATAAATTAGCAGTTTAAAGTATATTGCTTGGTTGGTTGGTTTTATGACGCAAGGTCCAAAGAGGACAAGCTGCGCCAATAAAGTATATTGGGTTTCGACATTAACTTTCGAAACTGTGTAAATAGACAATTTTTTTCCCGAAATTGGAACCCGATTTTTTTTTCCGAGTGCCAGTTAGGTTGGCAAAATGGGGTGCTCTGCTTCACTTTTCTAACTGAACCATTATTTGGTGTGGAGTCCGACTTTCTCAACACACACATGCCATACGCAACCGTTTATAGGGTAGGCAATCATTCGTGCTCCACAAGTAAAGGATAAAGACAGGCGAGAGAGAAAGTACATCCATGCCCGAACCGGGATTCAACCCCAGGAACTCCCTATCCGCAATCAAGCATGTTGACCACTAGACAGAGTGAGCGGCAACCTGCCTTTTATCTTAAAGTAATGCTCAATTTCTTAATTTAATATCAGAAATTTCTTCAATGCATTTTTAGAAAAGTTATCGTTCTTTTAAAGATTCACCAGCAAACCTCGATTCTTCAGTAACAGAAAACTTATTTGAATAATTCTTTATTTATCCTATGCTCGTTATCGGCATCTCTGCCTTTAGTTAACGAGCAGTCAAATAAAGTGATGAGGAAGCATAAAAAAAAATTTAAATAAAGTTCGCAGATTTGTCTTTAAGAAACTTTGAAACAATGGGGCAATACCTGAAGTGGTCACTATCCATGTTCCCCTGGTGACAAAGAGGGCAACAAGCCGAATCCTTTACTCTAATAAGACGTAAGTGAACTTGAGATTCTATTACTTTTGTAGAGCAAGAACTCCACCCCTTATCCACAAATATATCACTATACAAGGAGGCTCGATTATTTAATTTAACGTAAATTATTCTTTTGATATTACGCAGAGAAGAGTCAGGTTGTGACACGAAAGATCCCATTTTTTCATTTTTTTTAAAAATTCAAATTATAATATCCAACGAATTCATGTTAATGGATTTACACACTTTTTAATGATACCATTTTTATCTGCAACGCCTTACAGTGTTAATATTTGAAGTTTTTTCTTTCGCATAGTAAATCTTTATCGCTTTTGACCAATGTTTCCATTGAAATTATTCGTAAAGAGAATTTTGACCAATAGATCATTAAAAAATCTGATAGCTTATTTTTAAATGTAATCCTACATTTATCATAATCAATAGGGTTGATTCATCAATATAATGTATGCATTTCTGCCTTAAATTAAACAATGAATTTTATTCCAAAGAAATATTATGCCTATATATTTATATTATATAACAATATTTTATTGTTTTTCTCTATATTTAATGAATTTGAAATTTATAACTCGTTAATGTAATTTTGTGAGTTAAAAATTACGAGTATAGATATGAATAGGTGAGTTACTTAATCACTAAAATCATTATGTAAATTCCTTCATATTGTTCCTTTTAATTTATTAATAAGACAAATATAGGATATTTAAACAGCAAATATGTTTATATTTATACACACAATGTATACTAACAAAACTAACATTTGTTAACCTTGTACTAATCATTTCATTAACCTCGTACTAGTCATGCAGTAAAAAAGATAATAGAATTATAAATTAATTTGTATGAATATTTTATTCTTTATTGCCAAATAAAGACATAGTCGTTGCTAAATTAGCTAACATAGAATCGTTTTAAAAGAAATGTTAAATAGCACATCTATTTAAACATATATTAACTAGTTACAAGGGCAACACTTAACCAATTCATTTATCTTTCAACATACGATCATGTAACTGATCTTGAAATTTTTATTGCTTGAAAACGACAGAAGAAAGTTGCTCAAAATTTATTTCGGACAAATAATTTACAAAAACATTTAGTGTTTTTTTGCTGTCTTTAAGATAGTAGTGAGTACTTTTCTGAATCAAGAGCAACTTTTAATTTGCCTCGCGATCACTTACAACGATGGTCAAGGGTTAAGCAAGTGTATTTTTAGATGTGAAGAATATAAAAATTAGCCGTCTATGAGTCGATCGCGGTCCTTACACAGCTATGCAATGAAGATCAGTCTTGGTTACATTGCTTGCAATAAATGCATTTTAAATAAAATTTGAAATACTCTATCCGTACTCTAATTTGTAATATCTATTCATATTTACACCTATAATACAAACATACAAGATTTACATACATGATTGTTGTCCGAATATTTGTGATGAAAACTGGGCTTCTTTTGTTTCATATAACTGATCAAGTGAAGTTATTTATCCTTTTAAGTTATTTACTGTTAAGTTTATCAATGAAGTTATATTTATAAAGAGAATGTTTAATAAATCATTAGATATTCCTAACAGCGTAAAAAAAAACTTTCGCCGTTACAAGAGAAAAACGAAAATGTATCGAATTTTCTGTTTGTTGTCTTCCATTTTTAAAACCTTATACTCGTAACTGAATTAATCAAACAAAAAACCGCAAGAGGATATTTTAGTGTCAAATGTCATCTTTCCAACGAGCATAAATCTGAAATTGTTCGATAGATACCTCACGAGATATCGATCACTACAGACGTCTACAGAAAAAATAATGGATTACTTTTTCCCCAAACTAATATATTAAATTTCTGATAATATTTTATATTTTCTTGAAAATATCTTACAAACCGTGGTTGACACATAAATTTTTAGGCTTTCAATTGACTTCAATGTATTGGTTACATTGAAGTCAATTGTCAGTCTAAAAATTTAGATGTCAACCAATTTATAAGATATTTTCAAAATTTTTAAACTATTTCAAAGCCAAAAATTACTTCTAAATTTATAACTGTTATGAATAAACATTATGTTATATATACTATATAATGCTTCGCTTAAAAAAACAACATAAAATCATCACCTCATGTGATTATTATTAAAATATTGTTTGTATGAATTTACATACCATTTGTTGCAATTGATGCGAATAACATCTCCAATATTGTGGTATTTCCCTTGGTACAGGCATTCTGAAAAGATAAGAAAAAGAAGAGATTTAGAAAAAAAAAAAAAGCGCAATAATAGAAAGGGAACAAACGTTTCGCCAATTATTAATTTAAGAAGCCAACTTCTCTTAATTACGAAATTAAAGTTATTCTCCGTAAAATGGATAAATGAAGTGTTTTAAACGGTGGCGACACACTTCTCCAAAGTTATACAAGTCCAATCTATTTTTCTTTTCCACGTTCATTGAAAACACGCGACTATTTTTCTTTTTTTCCAACTGCTTTTCTCTTATAACTTACGATGACAGTCCCATTATCTTCCATTACAAAACCTCTGCTCATCTCCACGCCAAAATTCCTAAAGTCGCTTTTAAAGAGTCTTATTACAACATGCCGCGCAAATGGGCTCTCATTTCCTTATTATTACGGCGCGCTCAATCGCTTTTTTTTTTATGAGCTTACATTATGTATCTCCATAGATGGGTGGGTGGGTGTTTATACCAGTGAGTATTTTAAATTTTAATGCTCCATATCGCTATAACTTTCTCGGATAATTGTCTGTCTTGAAAGAAATTAGCAAAAGAGAAAAAGGGTGGAATGTTATAGCTGTTTATCATTCCAACTGATTTTCCCACGACAGTTTGTACGAATCATGTTTCTTTTTCTAATACACATTATCTTAACAACTACTTGTATGCATAATTTGTTGTTTAAGTTTATGCTTATTTACCGATTGATTCGAATGAGGTTACTTAACCCTTTGATTAAAAACCATTCCTTTTCAATGTCAAGCAGGTCATTCAACTCCATTCGAAGCAAGATGTTGGTATGTCAGTGTGTTGTTACACTGGAAGCAAATTAGTTTAATATTACAATTAAATACATTAATGATAAATTCTTGGTTGCATTTTGTAATAAAATAAATTGGTTCACCGTGGGTCAGCATTCTTCGGAATAGAAAATCCAAAACATTCGGAACTAAGAATCCAGTTCAACAATAAGATGAAACCAGATAGGCAACATATCTCTCTTGAAGAAAACGTTTGGGATTTATTTAATTTGTGCTACGCTTGGACGTTTATCGCTATCAATTAAAAGATCATTCATGGAAGTCAATAAGTTATCGTAACTATTGGATATTATATGCCTTTGGTCATTACGTAGTTTTGGTCATTAGTAGGTCATTACGTAATGGCCGAAGGTATATAATATCCAATGCGCAAATTCTGGGAGGACTTTTCATAGTGTACCGTATTCACGTGTTGCAAGGGTGGAAACCTGGAAAATTCCCAAGAAACATTCCGTCAGTTGTATGTACTCAAGACAGAAGAGGGGCCGCGGTGTCCTGGTTAGTTATGGTCTTCTTTCTCGTTATCGGAAGGTAGTGAGTTCGAATCCAAACCTAGATTCATCCTATTCATTAATGGCGCTTGGAGTACATTAAATACGCTATGGTCGCAATGTCTTCCTTCTGAAATGATAGTCTGAGGGTGTCAGACCAAGTATTGAGGAGTTTTCTGCTTGGTCCCAGCTTCTAAATTACGAACACTTCCACCCGACTGCTTCTATCTAACTGGTACAAGGAAGCATGCTGGTGAAAAAACAACTTAAGTGCTCCTGATCATCAACAGCATTTGAGATAGAGCCTGAGACTTCATGACCATAAATGTTTTACAGCAACTCAATTAGAGCCCTCACTTAACATTGTAGAGTTGAATATTAAACAGAATTATCTACAGAGTAATCCTAGATTGTCGACCCGAGTTAGCAGCTGATTGACTAATCACTCTTCAACTCCTACCTCGGGTGTGGATATGTGTTGTAGTTATAAATCCACTTCAATTTATAGATAATGATAGAATTCGTTCTTGTAGGCAAAAACTGACCGTTGAGCAGCAAACAATCCAAATCATGAATGGTAAAAGTTGTTTCTAATTTATTTCTTTGTATAAAATAAAACGGTTTGACTACTATTATAAACCCAATTTCGCCAATCCAAACTTTGTTCTAATTATTCAGATTTTATTTGAATATAACTTTATAACTTATCATTCATAAAGATCTTGCAACAAATTTTTTAGGAAAAAAATAGCATCAATTTCACATAAACTGCATTAAAAAAAATAAAATGCCAACTAATATTTATTTTTTCGTATTGAACAACCTTACCATTTTAAGTTTCATAATAGCTTCCCTTTTGTTTCGTTATATATTTTGGATAAAAATTAATACTAATAAATTAGCTCTAACCAAGTATAAAATTAGCTCTAACCAAGTATAAATTTTAAGAAAAATCGCAAATATTTTTAAATGGTATAGAAAATCAAATGGTAAAACTAATATATAGTGTCACCTAATGCAATTAATTTACTTTTAGATTCTTTTCTTATACACATTTATTATTTATATTACGCAACTCCTCGGGTAAATGAAAAATGCCCTTATTTTTTCATTAACTTGATGATTTTAATTGCCTGAAATGAGGGAGTCGCCTAGGATGGCCCGCATACCAAAGGGGCCAGTATTCATCAAGTGATGGGCGTAATGTTTTTTGAGCCCACCTGTCGTATCATTATAATTACATAAAAAAAATCAAATTCACTCATCATTTCAGATAAAATAATGGAGGTACTTCATTTGAGGCTCATGACTGTTTAAGCAAGTTTGCTTATAAATTATCCTATTTTTTAATGCTGAATAATAAATAGCCCAACTGCTGAAAGCTGTTATAAGGTTTATTTCAATATCTACCATGTTTCGTTAATTGGAAAAATTGGGTGGGTGCTTGGGAGTTTTCCCACTCTGATATATGCATAATGAAAGTAGAAATGAACATTCACAGCTCGTTATTCATCAGTGCCTAGTTTCATAAATGTGCATGTTGGCGATAAAAAACTCTGATAAATTCTTTTCTTTAGCTAACGTAATATTAATTCCAGTGTATTTATGAATCTCATATGCACAAAGAAATATATCAGTTAGTCGAAGGTACATCAAAAGGAAGAATTAGACGTACTTTCAGTTCTGACTTACCTTCGACTTCATGGGATATTTTGATGATCATCACGCGACACAATTTAGATAAAGGTTGAAAGCTGTCTTCGCCTCTCTTGCATATTTAACGCTATAGCGATAGTTGAGATAAAACCTACTTATTAAAAAAATTTGTACGTAAAATTAATTTCTCTTTTGAAACGGATAAAAATTTTCCAGAGATAAAAGTATATAAATAGAAAAAAACAATGTATCTCATTGATAAGATTTTCACTCACATATATGTGGAAAAAAGCAAGGAAATATTGAAAACGAGTTAAATTCTTGAACATAAAACAATAAGTTCATAAAGATTCCAAGAACAACATAAAGACTGATATCTCAAACATAGTAAAAAAAATATTAATCTTTTGTCATTCAAACGTTATCTGTTCTCCAAAAATTCACCTAATATTTTGATTGTCTAAATAAATCTGAAAACCCGATATCTTTTTTTCAACTCGTCAAATACAATTACTTTGCTTGCCTTATCCAAATAAACCTCAATTCTCGAGGTTGTTGGCATTCTTAAACAAGATTAGATATTTTCGAAGACAACCGCACCTGGAGGTGGCGCGATATTTTATTTTTCATTCCCGCATAAATGTTTTAAATATAATGTTTCATTTTTTACATTCATTATTTAAGAAAAGCAAGATAAGTTCATACATGAATAATGAAATGAAAATTATGCAAATTTTTTTTATAAAAATGAATGATGGAATCATTAGGCATTCGTGAAGGAGAAAGAAATTAAAATTGATTAAACCTGATTTAAAACGCTTTATGTCAGGGGTAAATTTAACATTTAATTTTATCTTTGAAGATGTCTTTATTCTCTATTACTTGAAGGGAGATAAGAAAAATAAAACACTCTTCCTCTTTTCAACTTAACGTAATTAGTATTAGCTATAATCCGTGAAAAAAACACCTGCATTTTAATTTTATTAATATGTTGCATACAGGCAATCAAACTTCCATAAGTCATCTTTACTTCCTTTTCTCACGCCCACACCATATAATGTATTTTAAGAATAATGTATCTGTTTTAATAGCTAATCAAGTTCAGTTTATAAAAGCAGAAAAATGTCTTAAAAATGTTTTCCTAAAATAATTTTTGTCCTTCCAACAGAAAAAAGCTGCAAAATACAGCCAATTTCCCTCGTAATTTTGAATCAAGATCCAGTGACGAGGTTGACTCCCGAGTTTCGTCCTACTTCCAACGATACGCCACAGGTGATAAACCTTGGTTATCATTAGAGAAAATGAATGGTGTACAGACCAATGACCTCCGAATAAAGAGAACGAAGTATATGCAATTAAACCAATGAAGTCTCATTGCTTCCTTTTTTGCGATCGTTCTTGGCAGATTCATCACCAAACTCTTTCATCTTTTCTTAGCAGAAATGATATTATTCATTATGAAATTCTGTACGAAATCTTTCAATAGGATCTTTGGTCATCAAAAGCTAACATTCAAGCAGAAAACAATGCATTTTTCCATTAATCTTTCACATTCATAAATTCATTTTGATAGTATTAAGACCTTTAAATTATTAATTTAAAACGTTATTCTTAAATATTAATTCTTAAAGTTTTTCCCTCATTTGAGCTGACCAAACTAAACTGACCTTTAAGTTTTAAGGGAAATCATTTGCCTTGTAAATAATTTTCTGCCGAAAAATATAACAAAACAATGACTGTGAATATTTAAAATTTAATAACAAACTCTATATTTTATGCAGAAATAATAACAAAGACAGCATATTATATATAAATAAAATATATGTATATTATTGCAAAATGTATATATTTTAATATATATAATATATATCCACAATGAAATTGCATGAAACAATGAAAAATTCTCTTAACTCAACTTTACAATGTGCGGATACGATTCATTGTGTCATTTGGGTGTCACACAGGTGTCATTTGGAAGAAACATGTAGGACAATAGTTCATTTGAAATATCGGGTGGCAATATCAATTGAATATTGTTTACTCAACAATATATGAAAAAAAAAGCTGGATATTGTTGAACATTTAAACAATATAGTGAAATATTGCATAAAATGTCAGGTGTTCCATCCTCCAGTTTTAGTAAAGTTTTCTTTTTTATTTTTTTTAAACAATTTTCATCAAAACGAATACCAGTATGTTAGCGACTACGCAACTAGTTATTTCCTGTAAAAAAAAAAGAAACCCACTTAAAGTAAGAAATATGCATTTTTTAAAGTAATGAAGCGAAAAACATTCCTTTCTAGGACCATTTTAATATCCTTCTAATTTCTCTTCCAATTTATATTCTAATTTAGATTGATGGCGATGTTTTCTGCAATTGCGTTTGCATAATTGCACCATAATTTTTGCAGAAAATGCAACTTTAAAACTTAATTTCTGCTTAACAAAAATTTAAATGCTTATGTCGGGCGTAACCAGAATAAAAGCTAATAGGATGCCTACTTAAATATTTTCCGTATTCAAGTTTAGTTTTATGAATAAAATATTGCCTTTATCATACCAGAGAAATATTTTTTTTTTGTTTAAATTTGAATACAAAAATTCCATAATTTATGTAGACTAATTCCACAATATATTACAATAGTCTTTTATGTCGGGTTTAATATAAAGCAATTTATATTCTAAGCACGGTGAAATATTCAAATATAATTCCCTATTATATTTCGGCTGTTATTTTTTTATGCATTTTTAAAATACACTTTGAAAAAAAAAGCTTTTTCTTTAAACAAATAACAATATAAACAAGTAAACTAGAAAAATCAGTTTATAAACTAGTGTATAATTGCATCAGAGATAAT
>JAPDSC010086358.1:7500-15397 GCA_026290005.1 Latrodectus geometricus | reverse complement strand
TTCTTGTAACAGTTCACAGCTTTTTTGTGTTTTAATCCATCTGCATGCGCAAGCACTTGTCTAAAACCCATATTTGAAACACTGAATCTGCTTTTGCATACGAAGCCCTCCACAGAATGAACATCGTCAACACTTCGGCACCATGTCTTGATTAGGCATTTATTCCCATCTTCCAGTTCCAACCATTTGTCGGAAAATTTCGTTATCCTTGGCATTTTTAAAAAAAAAAATGTTTTCAAAAAAGAAAATTCTGAGCTTGCTAATAAAAATTTTTCAAAACACTCATCAAAATCTTCCAAAACAGCGCGATAAGCATTTCAAGCATGCGCATAAACGTAGGCCAATAATTCTCACAATTTCGATATCATTGTAAATAGTTGTGCACTACTAAAATCAGAATCTTTGTCTGTAAAGGCACCAAATAGAATTTAATGGTAAACCCAAACCTAAATTTTTTTGACTTCAGACATGCGTGAGCAATGGCTGAAAACGAGGCGCAGACGAATGTATGGCAACCCTATTTCCGGTTTGAAAGAGAACAAAAAAGGGGGAAATTTTTCTCTTTCTTTTTGCATAGAAAGCAGTTGAAAGAAAAAATATATTCCACTGAAAGAAAAATTTACAACTGAAAAATATAAAATTATTAATTGAAATTAAACTTTCAAAGGAATGTAATAAAAAATTAAGGAATTCCAGGATTTATTTTGAAAAATAAGGACATTTCAGGACGTTTTTTAAAAAATCAGGAATTTCAGGACAACTCCGAGCCCTGCAGTTGTAATATTTCTCAGATAACATATTATTCCCATAATGCCTAAAAAGACAAAATGCATATAATCCAAAGGAAATTTGCTTATCACTCCAATATTTAACTCTTTAAAAGGGGATTCTCCAGTAAAATGAAAATCATTATTTATGTCACCTCATTTCTCAAAGAAGCATTAATTTCTGGATAAGTCATCTTTCGATATCATTTACCTTTTTGTTACCTACCATTTATCATAACCATAGTAACCAGTAAACAATTTAGTACAAGTAACAAAAGCCCTTGATGGATATCACAAATTACTGCATTAACAAAAATTGAAAAGTTTTTACCCAATATTGCACGACTAGCATAACAATTTTTAAATCTTTAACTAATTCTTCCAGAAATTCATTGATATCAGGTTTCTTTTCAACAAATAAATACCAATGAGAAAAGGTGTATCTATTATCTTTCTAATGCTACCTAAAATTGATATGATCAGTTATACAAAGGAAATCTATCAATAAGTAAATTTATGCTTATAGTAGACTGTTTTAGTTTTCAAACCATACTAGAGTTTTTGCTTAATAGTGTTTTTTAAAGTGAAATGGATATATTCACAAGTTAAATTATGTTTCAAAAAACATTGTTTTAATTTCTCTTTAGGTACTGAATTGCTAAAGATATTTGACTCATTATATAAAGAGTTAAGTATTTTGAAATCTTTAACTGTGGCACTACATTGTTGATCTGAGTCCATGTAATTTTCAATACTGGTTTTTAATTACTATATATTATTAATATTATGCATATTTATAAACATTGTTTGTAATTCTTATTCGGACTTACATTTTACCAGTACAAAATAAATATAATCTACAAAGTGACAGAATTAAATAAATAGGCATTTTAAAGATATGTACTTGTTATTTATTTAAAAGAATTGATAGTACTTACCAAAATATTCTGCTAGAAATGATATAATTAATAATAGCTAATTCCAGAGCGAAATATAACTAGTACTAGAAAAAGATATAGTAAACACAATGAATTTCAAATATGGCGGCCGCGCATGCGTAGACTTTTTACTTATTCTACTCGTGATTCGTTTCAATCTCTTTGGTAAATACTACGGCTGTCGATGACGATGTGCTGTAGAAAAAACAGTGACCCTTTCATGTATAAGATACCGGACCGGTGAGTGAATACCAATAAGCCTCTGCTACTAGGCATTTTTAGTAATTTCGTGCACTCTGGACGTGCAATCGCGCAGGATGGAGTGAGGGTATCTTTCTTGACGGGCGCCACGCGCCCGGCAAAGCGTCCCCGGCACTCCCGAACGAAAAAGCGCGCGATCGCACGGCCAGAGTGCCCCCTTCCTTCTATATCCACGAGTCCCAACCCGTACTGGGTTTTATAGCGGACTTTTTATACCACACCGCCTTCTTTTCATTTCCACGAGTCCCAACCCGTAATGGGTTTTATAGCGGACTCTCACATACTTACCTCTCTCTTCTGAGACGGGGAGCTATAATGCTCTTCTTAGACAATGACAACGGCCATACCATGATGAAACTACCGGTTCTCGTCCGATCACCGAAGTCAAGCATCATCGGGCGCGGTCAGTACTTGGGAGGGTGACCACCTGGGAACACCGCGTGCCGTTGGCATTTTTTTTTTTTTTTAATTATTAGAAATTAATTTTTATATTTTATTATATACATTTAAATTCAACATCAAAATTTATTAAACATTTAAATGAATATCACGAAGTATATAAGTTTTTAAACAAAAATAATAGTCTATAAGCATCAATAAGGTGATCGTTGTTTTTTTTTGAAATTTTAATCATTCAAAAATTCTTCCACACGAACAAATGCAAATACTTTAATCTATATTACAATATATATGCTTATATTAAAATTGATATGTTTGTATTTATTTCTTCTATGAAATTTCAATCGCTTAGCAGTTCTCCTTGTTTCACATAAGCACAAATTCAAATATTTAAATCTATATTGATGTATTTGCTAATATTGTAATGCATTTGCTTATATTAAAACCTGTATATATTTTTGATTTTTTACGATTCAAAATCAAAAATTAATTTTCGCGATTTTAATACAGATCTATAATTTTGCATATAAAATCTACACATTCCCCAATATTAAAATCCATATATTTGAATACATACATTTTACAATACAATTAAATGGGGAAAAAAAAAACATTTTAAAATATACTTTACCATCGTACGGAAATTTTTATTAAATATTATATTTAAGATACCCAGAAAGATTTTTATGAAATTCAACGATCTTAAAATTAATTAAAACAAATTTAGGATTATAATTTTTAGATATTTATAAAATACTTTATATTACTTTAAGTTAACGCTAATATTTACTTCATATTGGCGTAAAATAATACAGTATGTAGGATCTTGACTGAAAAACTGTGGCAAGTAAGAAAAAAGAGTTTTGAACCATTTTTGGAAATTTACTGATTAAAATCTCTCATCATTTGAATTATTATTCATATTATTTATGAAGGTGTTGTCTTACACTCCGAAACTATTATCGCGTTATTGTTTTAAACTATACTAAACTTTAAATAAAATATTTGATATCTCATTTCTATGCTTAGTATGTTGTTGTGACATATTTAAACAAAGAAATTTAGCCGAAAATGTACTTTCCCCACGGTCAGAAAATACTAAAAGTACGGATGTCTCTTCCAGGATTTAATATAGACAATACGTGAGATCTAAATAATCACACGAATATGATACTCTAACAAATTGCTATAAGTGGATAACTAATCAATCTATATTGAATTTAAAGGCTGCATTCAACTTAAAATGAACGAATAATTCAAATTCTGTTATTATTTTCATTATAAAAAGCAGAAATTTCGAAAAATTCGAACAATAATTTTGGCCATATTCACATTGTGCATTGAATTTTGCAAAGTTTTCATGTACAAAAACTGTTATTAATTTAACAAAAATCCAATATATAAATAATTTGATGTGTCCATTTATTATATGAAATACACTTTAAACTGATCAAGGTGATTAATTTAATATCGTTTTATACTATACTAAACTTTAAATAAAATATTTGAATATTCCTTCAGTACATTTCACTTTTGAACAGTAGTCCTTTACTGACTTGTACCTGTAAATTTGAACCCTGTATGTAAATAACTGAATTTTAGTTCAATACTCATGTCTGATGAAAACAAAAACAATGAAAAGTAGAATTATTTAAATGAAACTATGGAAATAACTGTACATACCAAATTTTTTCATTTTAAATTGAGTTTTTGCTTAAAAACTATTTAATAAATTCCATATTGGTGATAACATTAAACATTAAATAAAAATTATTTAAATTATATTATCACTATGCAATATTTCAAAATAATGTCTTGGTAAATAATTTCTAAAAATCATTTACAAAATACTTTAATGATGAAAATTACATTCAACTGATTTTCAGGTTTTATAATGAATTAGTCTCATAATTTTTTCTAATTCTGGTATATTTATAATGATTAAAAATTAACTAAAACATTTAAATATCTGAGAATTATTCGATTTGCAAATTTCATGTATATTCTATTTTATTTTGGATATAGATATCTCGTGGATATAGATATCTCGTGGATATAGATATCTATTGGATATAGATATCTACTGGATATAGATATCTATTGGATATAGATATCTATTGGATATAGATATCTATTGGATATAGATATCTCGTGGATATAGATATCTTGGATATAGATATCTACTGGATATTAGAACATCACAGGGATATCTAAAATATCCGTAGGATATCCAATGGAGCGACTTTTTTGGTAGTTGGTAGATATATATATTTGGATATCTATAAAATTAAGAATTTTATACTATATATTTATTTATTTAGTTATATTAGTTTGGGGATAAAGTTATCCATTATTTTTTTCCGGTAGACGTCTGTAGTGATCGCTATCTCGTGAGGTATCTATCAAACAATTTCAGATTTATGCTCGTTGGAAAGGTGACATTTGACACTAAAATATCCTCTTGCGGTTTTTTGTTTGATTCATTCAGTTATGAGTACAAGGTTTTAAAAATAGAAGACAACAAACAGAAAATTCGATACATTTTAGTTTTTCTTTTATAATGGCGAAAAAGCTAACCAGGTGGCTAAAATTCTGAAAGGTGTTTATCGTCCTATATATGACTGTAACAACCAGTTACGCACAATTTCGATTTCGTCGATTCCATTTGGATAATAGCAATTTAAAACTGCTGGTAGAGGGAAGGCGCCCACTTTCTAAAACTTTCGCAAAACGGACGTAGCAATCATTTTCGGCAAATTTTCAAAAGATCTTGTTTTGTTGATTTTTCAGTTCTGCTTCGTCATTTGAGGTTGGATGGATGTTTGAGTGAATGTTCCTTGTCATTCATCTTGCATAAAGGCAAATCTAACAATATGCTTCGTGCGTTAAAGGCGCAATTAACTTAGGATGGTATTTGCAGCTCATCAAATAGCTTTCAGATTTACAGTAATGCTATATTCTATGTTAAAAAAATAAATAGGAAATTGGAGTTACAAGTAAAAGAAACCGAGAATCTAACTATTAAAAATGTGAACTTTGTGTGAACTGCTTTTTCTTTTAAAATAATTTACACATCAAAAATAAATAAATTTTGATTCGGGAATTTTTTATTACATTTTTAAATGTCCAAGAAAAATAATTAGCCTTACCAATAAAATGTTTGCTTTTGTAATGGTTTGAATTTCTTAAAAAACATGCTTCATTTTCATCAAATTAAAAAAAAGTAGATATTTTAATTTCTATTTATGGGAAAAATGAATGAATATGAAAGAATTTATTTAATGAGTTGAATGAACGCAAGAAATAAAATGAAGTGTTAGTGAAAAATTAATTACAACATGCTATTAAAAATTGTTCTCGGCTTTTAAAAAAAAAAAAAAAAAAAAAAAAAAAAAGCGGAAATGTAAGAAAAAATTCAATTCTTTTTCTTATTTCAAAATTCTGTTTTAACTTTATTAAATGATTTGTCATATTAGATAATGTAAGCATAAGTCATTAAAATGACTTAAAAATGAATTAATCTTATTTTTCGTCAATATGCACTCTGATGTAATTGGCAGCATGTTAAACATATATTAGAAATTCAAATTCGACTAACTTCCATGAGTTATTTTTCCTAAAAAGATTGCATAAAAATCCGTAAGAAAATGTTTGTTTGATCTTTCAAAATTTTTTCTTCTCAAATATAGTGCCCTACATTGTTTTTCTTCATTAAAGAAAAGTTTTACACAAAAAATACTAGAGATATTATCAAAAAAAATATTAACAATATAAATCAATATCAAACATTAATCAATTTATATCATATTTTACTGAATGAAAGCAAATACTCGAATGAAATGTTTGCTATAATTCATAAAATCTTTGCATTTAAGTCAAGTTAAATTTGCTTATTAACAATTATAATTTAATTAATAGTTTACTTATTAATAATAATTATAATTTGCTTTATAATACCAAAACGATAAATACTTTAGATATCATTAGAAAATTATAAACAGAAGATTAAAATCTTTAGCACTAAGTTTCATTGTATCCCAATTGTATTTATTATAAAATACAATTATAGAAAAATATTATTATTGAATTATTAATCGATAGAACGCTTTTCAACATCAAATTCTACAAATATTTAAAAATGTTGATATGCAAATTTAAAATGTAAGTTTCTATTTTACAGAAATATAGAAAAGGAGAACTTTTGCATGTGGTGCCACTAAGCTGCAGAATTCTTTTCGAGGGGGTTACGGAAGTTCCTAAAATTTCCTGTATAAAGTTCCTTCATGCATTAAAAAAAAAACTCTTAGTAATGGATGTAAAATAATAGCATTAATCATTAAATGAAATATTTCTCGTTTTCATCAGCATCTTATCTACCTGGAACTCTCTAGCTTGGTAAGCAATTCATTAACAAAACAAACAATGATGTGACACATTTAGTGGGTGCCTCATTATATAAGTCATAACTTAGGAGCTAAACACTGAGGATAGGCTGACCAAATAAACAAAAAATATGCATCAAATCTTAGGATATTTTTAAAATTTCAATTTTTAAAATCCTAAAAAATGATAATTCTTCTTGAAATCACAGTATTTATTGTTTTATATCAGGATCCAAATCATCCATTGTCATCAGTGTAATAAAACAGTCAGTACAATAAATATCAGTACAAAAAAAAAATAGTATTGTAACTATACTTACATTGTAGATCCAATTTTAAATACCTTGAGGGAACTTAGAATTAATCTTATTACATAATAAATCCCCACATTTTAAATTCATTCTTACATAGAAATGAAATTTACTATGTTATAACATGAAATACATATTTATTAAAAAAATCAGTAAAATCAGATTTTAAAATCCGAATACTGACTTTTTAACTATAAAATTTTCCAATTACAAAAAGTGCATACATTTTTAACTTACCTTTAATTTTAACAATAGTTTATGATATTCTAATTAGAATCTTTTCTGCGGATCCAAATTCTTTACCTGTACTTTATTCTCAATGATTTCTGGCCTAAATTTTCCATATTTAATGAGGTCATGCAAAAACACTGCTGGTGTTTTTAGTAGTAACATTTACATACATGGCATTGCTCTTGCATTTAAACTAAAAAAAATGACAAAGTCCATAAGCACACGCGATCAAACCATACTCGCGAAAAATGACAAAGTCCATAAGCACACGCGATCAAACCATACTCGCGAAAAATGACAAAGTCCATAAGCACACGCGATCAAACCATACTCTCGAAAAAAAGACAAAGTCCATTAGCACACGCGATCAACTGAAACCTATAAAAAACAAATCTTCCAGTCAGAGGACGAGCCTCAATAGATCGCAGTATGGTGGCTGCTCTACTACGTACAACACCCAGACTAGTACCTAGGTCGTCTACGGACGATTTGGCACCTACGCATCACACCCAGAGGGTTTGGACCCAGAGCCGGAGACGCCGTTCTCAACGTCCCCTAGAATGCTCCAAATCGAAGAGGCCTCGTCGCCAGGCTAGTCTGCCCCGTCA
>JAPDSC010086358.1:0-5000 GCA_026290005.1 Latrodectus geometricus | reverse complement strand
CCTCGTCCTGTCCGGGCATAGTTCACCATCTTTCGGGTCCCAACGTGTATGCTCAGACTCCGCCCCACCGATAAATCGGACAGGACGGGTCGTTGGTGCGCCCCCCACTCGTAGGTGGAGGGATCCCAACACAGCCGGCGTCATGTCCGGCCTTTGCTTTCATTGCGCCTCTGGGCTTATTCGAGACCCATTGACTCGCACACATGTTAGACTCCTTGGTCCGTGTTTCAAGACGGGTCGGGTGGGTGACCGATCTACTCGCCGCTAACCGCCAGCCTCCAACGGATCGGACACGACCATCCGGAACTCCTCCTCGCCACGCCACAGGGTGAGCCTGTGCGCGCGATGAATGAAGAACCGCTGCCGTATCTGTCCGCATCCTTGTGGAGGAGACGGTGAAGCCCATGTGAGGGGCTTCGCGACACCACGGTCGGGTTACGAGCCACTGACGGAACGGCTAGACACCGACGGCACCCCGAGGGGAAAACCACCGGCCACCTGCCATTATCCGCCCTTCAGGCCGTCTCCCAACCGGTTGCGGCGTCCATCGGACGGGAAACAAATGCGTCGTACCGACCGGAGTACGTGCAGGCGATGCGGTCCAGTGACAGAACCCTGTGAATATCGCCAAACGCACGCCTCGACCTTCCGACTGAATCCTCCCGCCACAGGATTTCGAGGGCCCACCCGTTTACCTCTGAGCAGTTTCACGTACTCTTGAACTCTCTCTTCAAAGTTCTTTGCAACTTTCCCTCACGGTACTTGTTTGCTATCGGTCTCACGGCCGTATTTAGCCTTAGGTGGAGTTTACCACCCGATTAGGGCTGCACTCCCAAGCAACCCGACTCCAAGGAGATCGCATCCGGAGGAGACCCGGCGACTATGGGCCTCGCACCCACTCTGGGTCAATGCCCCGGTCAGGGGGACTTGCCGCCAGTTCCACCTCCGGCACGCTCACTCCTAAACGCCACATTTCCCGGAGGCCAGAGACCTCGGGATTCGGCGCTGGGCTCTTCCCTTTTCGCTCGCCGTTACTCAGGGAATCCCTGTTGGTTTCTTTTCCTCCGCTTATTTATATGCTTAAATTCAGCGGGTCATCTCGTCTGATCTGAGGTCGACAGATAAAGATATCAGTCGTGACCTTTCGCTGCGTTGAGCCGGCGTTCTATGCACTGTGTGCAATTATGGAACGTAGCCACGCATTAGCACGAAAGCACCCAAGCGGACGATCCGACTTCCCCTTTCGTCTGGCATTCTCTCTGCGTCATCAGCTCCCAGTCCAGTCGCGGGGAGACGATCAGTCGTTCTCCCTCTTTGCCGGACCGAAATTGTCAGGCGGAGCGACGCTTCTCGGCCAGGGGGATCGCGGATCAAGACCTTAGGCAGGCGGATAGTCGAAACCATCCGGTGCAGCCAATTGGAGGAACACTCCTCCTGTGTAAGTCTCATCCGACCCTCAGACAGGCGAGGCCCCGGGGAATACCCGAGGCCGCAATGCGCGTTCGAAAAATCAGTGCTCAATGTGTCCTGCAATTCACACCAAGTCTCGCAGCTGGCTGCGTTCTTCATCGACCCGTGAGCCGAGTGATCCACTGCTCAGAGTTGTCATTTTAGTCGGCAACCTCACGGAAGCCTTATTGCGTTCTAGTTTATGTTCAGGACGCTTCCCTACAGGGAAACTTTCCGGGGATTGTCATCATTCACGGAAAGGCACTCCCGAGCAGGCACGACCATTGAACGTCGCGCCAGGAGTCCCCGGGACTCACAGCTCGAAGAGACCCACCGGGTCAAGGCACCAACGGGGCGGAGAAGCCAGTGCAGCTCCCTCTTCAAGCCTAGCCCCGACAATAGAGTCGGAACCTCCCTCCTGCCGTCGTGATCGGCCGGGAAACAGGCACACCCATGAGGTACCAAGACGCTTTGCGTTCGATAGCAAGCTTCGCGTCCCGTGAGCGGAACGCCAGCGAGCCTTCGGCGGACGGGATAAACCGTCCGGGTTCAAGTCGGTTTGACGTTGCCATCTGCGGACAACCGTCGGTAATGATCCCTCCGCAGGTTCACCTACGGAGACCTTGTTACGACTTTTATTTCCTCTAAATGATCAAGTTTGGTCATCTTTCCGGCACTCGGCTCGACCCGAGGGCCAATCCGAGCGCCAGTCCGAAGACCTCACTAAATCATTCAATCGGTAATAGCGACGGGCGGTGTGCACAAAGGGCAGGGACGTAATCAACGCTTGCTTATGACAAACGCTTACGGGGAATTCCTGGTTCAAGGGAGACAATTACAAATCCCTATCCCCAGCACGAAGGAGTTTCAACGGGTTACCCAGTCCTGTCGGACAGGGAAAACACACGCTGATTCCTTCATTGTAGCGCGCGTGCAGCCCCGAACATCTATGGGCATTACAGACCTGTTATTGCTCTGTCTCGTGCGGCTAAACACCGCTTGTCCCTCTAAGAAGAACGTCCGACTACAAGGATCGGAAGCGTCTATTTAGTAGGCTAGAGTCTCGTTCGTTATCGGAATAAACCAGACAAATCGCTCCACCAACTAAGAACGACCATGCACCACAACCCACAGAATCAAGAAAGAGCTCTTAATCTGTCAATCCTTCCTGTGTCCGGGCCAGGTAGGCTATCCCGTGTTGAGTCAAATTAAGCCGCAGGCTCCATTTCTGGTGTGCCCTTCCGTCAATTCCTTTAAGTTTCAGCTTTGCAACCATACTTCCCCCGGAACCCAAAAGCTTTGGTTTCCCGGAAGCTGCCCGGCGTGTCATTTGAGGAACACAGCCGGATCGCTGGCTGGCATCGTTTATGGTTAGAACTAGGGCGGTATCTGATCGCCTTCGAACCTCTAACTTTCGTTCTTGATTAATGGAAACATTCTTGGCAAATGCTTTCGCAGTAGTTCGTCTTGCGACGGTCCAAGAATTTCACCTCTAGCGTCGCAGTACGAATGCCCCCGGCTGTCCCTCTTAATCATTACCTCGTTTTCCGTAAACCAACAAAATAGAACCGAGGTCCTATTCCATTATTCCATGCACCATTATTCATGCGTCACGCATGCTTTGAGCACTCTAATTTTTTCAAAGTAAACTTGCCGGTCACCCAAGACAACCGGTGAAGATCATCAAGAGAAACCGGCTGTAACGTTCAGAAAAGACAGTGACCACCGGTAGATGGACCGTCCCTCTGCAACTGAGATCCAACTACGAGCTTTTTAAACGCAACAACTTTAATATACGCTATTGGAGCAGGTATTACCGCAGCTGCTGGCACCTGGCTTGCCTTCCAATGGATCCTCGTTAAAGGATTTAGAGTGTACTCATTCCAATTACGGGGTCTCAAAAGAGTCCCGTATTGTTATTTTCCGTCACTACCTCCCCGTTCTGGGAGTGGGTAATTTGCGCGCCTGCTGCCTTCCTTGGATGTGGTAGCCGTTTCTCAGGCTCCCTCTCCGGAATCGAACCCTGATTCCCCGTTACCCGTTACGACCATGGTAGGCGCGTAACATACCATCGACAGTTGATAAGGCAGACACTTGAAAGATACGTCGCCGGAGCGAGTCCGTGCGATCAGCCCAAAGTTATTCAGAGTCACCACACATGACGGACCGAGGTCCGATTGGTTTTGGTCTAATAAAAGCGCTCGTCCCCGAAGGTCGGAGCTCTGCTGCATGTATTAGCTCTAGAATTGCCACAGTTATCCAAGTAGTAAGGTACGATCCAAGGAACCATAACTGATTTAATGAGCCATTCGCGGTTTCGCCTTAATACGGCATGTACTTAGACATGCATGGCTTAATCTTTGAGACAAGCATATGACTACTGGCAGGATCAACCAGGTTACTTTCACGTTAATTAACGTTCGAAATCGCACGCAACTTCGAATCCGAGAGAAAGTGCGGTCGCAAGTGCGGCGACCACGGACACCCGCAACAACGGCGGGATCCTCGTTCAGTTTCCTTCGGAACTCTCCGTCAACAGTGCTTTCGCTAGTCAGTTCTGATCTCACGACGTCCCCATCGGCATCAGCGCCGCGGGGCGAGCGTGCTCCGTCATCGAGTGAAATCAGTGCGTTGGGCACAGGGGCAGAAAACCCACAGTATTCATTAATTACCGTTCTGCATGGCGCAGCAACGACACGATGGCCGTGCTACTCGCAGACATGTCGAGAAAGTCTGGGAAGTTTCGGCGAACCAGAAATAACTTATCCGGAACGCCTGTTGACGGACAGCCACCGTCTCTATGTGCGAGAGACCGGTAGTAATGCGATCGCAAGTCGAGACACTTTTCGGAAATAAACACGCCGAAGAACTCGGCGGTCACCCCTAAAGCATCTCCTCGAGGTCTCTGTGCGAGAGGGTAGCCAGCCCTCACACTTCTTCTCGAGTCACTTCACGACCACACTGCCCTACATATAAGGCGGCGGACTATAGCACCATCGTCAAGAGCATCGCGCGGTTGACGGCGAGGGCGAAAAAAAAAAAAAAAAAAAAAAAAAAAAAAAAAACCAGCGAAGTGCCGCCGAGAGACTTTTTCGTCGACGTAAAATCGGGTCTCGCGATGCCGTGATGGTTACGATACCCCACTCGCGTGTTTGGACTTTGAAATTTTCAGCTCGATTTTCGCTTCTGGAGACTAAGTCCAAACAAAATACAGTAAATTAGAATTTATTAAAATATATTCACGAAAATTGCTTCAACGTGTTTTAAAATCAATTTTAATCAATTACCTTTTGCTTTGAAAAATTTCCGTTCGTTAGTTCCTCATATTCAATATTAAGCTAATTTGTATGTTTTTTAAGGTTTGTTTACAAATTGCAGATTTCAAAAAATCAGGAATTAAAGTTTATTTCAAAATAAATATTATGGAATAAAATGTTTAAGTCGTGGAATATTTGAAATATTTCTATTCTTTAGTTCCTCAAATTCCATATTAAGCTAATTTAAATGTTTTTTAAGGTTTGTTTACATATTGCAGATTTCAAAAAATGCAG
>JAPDSC010086349.1:0-12994 GCA_026290005.1 Latrodectus geometricus | reverse complement strand
ATGTTTATTCGCATGGAAACAACGAAGGTATAATTATTTCTTTTATAATTATCATAATAAGTAAAAAAAGTATATGCATATTTTAAATATTTACAAATAGTTATTTAAAAATTTAAGCAACAGAATTATATTTTGACTTAAAAACATCAATCATTTGATGATATCAATGGAGTTTATATCACAACTTTTTCGGAAAAATAAAATGTTTATGTAAATTAGGTATAAAAAAAGTATTGTAATTAAAGGAAACATAATTAATGATATAATGAGGAGAAATTGTGACAGCTCATAAGTTTCCCATCGTGACCTGTAAATCAACAATAGTTAAGATAATTACATATTTGCTGTCTCAAGGACATTGTGACATAATTATTTAAGATGTTTGTACTGAAAGAATTCTTAAGAATAGTTTGAGCATTACAAACAATAAAAATTATGTCTTTTACGATAAGTTCCTTATTAAAATAAACTTAAGGTCACGTATATATTATCCATCGATATACTGCATTATAGTAGGCAACTTTAAAAACATTAAGAAACTGTTTATAAAAGTTATATAAGTTCATTAAGAAAAAGATATAAAAAATGTAATGTCATTATTTATTTATTTGATTTCGATAACTTTGATTAAAATTTGTCTGAAAAATATTTCAATTACATTATTTTACAATATTTTTTAGATGAAGAGAATATAACGGCATTTTTAATTTTAGTTATTTTATTATAATAATTTCTTAAAAAAAGATGGTGAAAAGTGTAATATCGAAAAAAATTATACAATTCTGGAATACTAATTTAATTTACTTTAATTTTTTTCACACAAAAAAATATTTGATTAAATCTTTTAAGCAATCTATAAAAATTCATGCGAATTTTCAAGAGAATAATCTTAAATCAAAAATTTCAGTTAATGATTACAAAAGATTTTGTATTCTAGTGTATGGAAAAAATCATCGATCCTTGGAATTAATTTAATATTCTAACGAATATTTCGCTGTTTATCGCTGTATTAATTATAGCTGTATGGAAATTGTTTCGACAAAAAAAATAAGCTTTTGTATAAACATAACTGAGGTTATAGAGTTTATACATGAAAAATCAATTCATGCTAGAATAAAAAACACTTTAATCCACCTCTCCGTTTCACAAAACAATGGTTCTTTGTCACGAAATTCGGATTCCACGCTGTCATTTGTTGGCAAACAGCTGGCGAAAAGCATTTCTCCCCAGCTAATGAAAATACAATGTAATAGCTACACCTCATACAGCTCAGCAGTTTTATTTTTATGCAACTACATAATAATGCATATGTAATGCATAAATAATTTGAGATTTGTATGTGTACTTCATAAAATAATTTCAGAGAATAACAGAAGTTAAATTCAAAGAATAAAAATAATAAAAAAATTAGAATGCATTTACGCATTAATGTAATTAAATTTTGTACGCAGGCAAATCACAAATGATGCAATGCTTGTTTATTTTAAATGAGAATAAAATATTCCATAAAATATAACTGTTATTAGAAAATTAAATTAAATTGTCCTCTTTATGCATTACTTTACCTTCTCTGATTTTTTTATCCAAAGAATATATTCAGTTAAAAACTTTAAAAAAATAAAATTTTACGGAAAATGTAATATTTTATAAATGCACTGTAAATATTAATAGAAATAAACTATCAAATAATATTTTAGGGAATATTAAATTTAGAGAAAAATAATATTTTAGAAAATAGTATTTTAGATAATATCAAATTTAGATAATAGATTAATCATTGAAAAAATTAAGAAACTGTTATCACATATCGTTTATACTTTTTATTTGGTTTTATTGCTTCATTCATTAAAAAAAAAAAAAAGAAAAATTGTTTCTGTGTGAGATGAAAGGTGATACAAGCTTAAGAAACTGTATTTTCGGGCTGTTAATAAAATATTACAAAATGCAATTTCATTATCGTTTAAATTAACAATATTGGATTAATAACTTATCATTAACTAATTTAATAATGATATAATAAGTTGAAAAAATACATTTAGCTAAAACAGTACTAAACTTTCAAAATTTGTCAAAAACTAATTTTATTTATATTATTTTTTTTTATTTAAAGATTTTATATATATATGGAATTTTTCCCTCTATTTTTAAAAATAAATATTCTGTTAAACAAGAAAAGCTTAAGCATAAATATTAATTAAATTTCTTCAAGCAATTTCGTTAAGAATTCATAGCTAAATCTCTTTAAACACACTGACATTTTTTAAAATACAGCGTCAGTCCATTATGTATCAGATAAAATGATAAGTTTCTAGTAATACAAAAAATAGTTCTAATAATAGTAATTTTACGATACAATTAATGCATTAATTAAGTTTTTTTAGATATTTTTAGCTATATGATTAGTTTACATACTTGTTTCAAATACAACTAATATTTCATGGCACTATTTTTCTACAGGTACCATAAAATAATAACTTTTAATTAGGTAATACAATTATTAACAATCACAAATATAAATCTGTATGGAATATTATTAAAAGGAACTCTTAACAGTCTCAGGATATTCATCCATAATTTCAGAAATGATAGTAAGTTTCAAAAGGATGATTTGCTTTAAGTTGATACAATAACAGAAAATTGGAAGCAAATAAACAGTTCATTTCAGAGAAAAAGGAAGTGAGATAAGACTCTCAATATGCAGCAAGGACATATGAATCAAAATCACCATATCCGCATTTCTCCTCTGAAAAGGACAATACAGAATTGATGATCTTGAAGGCACATTCAGATATCCCCTCTTCCGCAAAGTGATCATGACTCACACCCTTTTGCATGAGCCATCTCTTCAGCTCCCTTACCCCAAGCAGATCCCTCAACTTATTGACCGCGTAGCTACTATTTGCAGCTATTATAGCTAACCAAAGAAACGGGATGAAGACCATATTTCCATGAATGGTACTGAACAATGCCAACATAGACATGCTCTTGTACGCATTAAAGAAGAGGCTGTCTTTTGTCAAATACATCTCAGTATCAACTCTTCAATTGAATTGAGAAGTTTGAACTTTTTCCCACCCTCAAAAAAAAATTTCACAAACTTGGGATTCTATCTGGTAAGTGTGAAAAATATTTTCAGTACATTGCAGCGAGATTGGGGTACAGTAATCAAGTGCGCGTTGACCCTCTAACTCAGTAGTGAATTACATCAATTCAATCATTTTAACATTGTTCTGGGCAATTGAGGGCTAACGGACGGATGCATAATGGGTAAGTACGAGACACATTAATAACAGAATACCCCAAAATGTCAAAACTCTAAAACGATGATTGATGTAGTATCAAAAAACGAAAAATAAAAATTTAAAAAAATTAATGGGAAAATTGAGTTGTGGAATTCAGGTTTTTCAGGGCTCAAGTTATTTTTTACAACGTATAAACCAAACGTATCTTATTGCATAACTCTTTTTATATTGTTATAATCTTGACTTCGAGCTCAACACCAATTCATTTAAGTCTCGATATAAGACAGATTGAGCTTCTTTTGCTCATTTTCAATTTGTCGAAAATAATAATATTTAAATAAAACATATTTATAAGAAAATAAATATAAGTAAATCAAAATATAAAAATTAAATTTAAAATACTGACCCGAAGTCAAACAAAGCTTCAGAAAAAATTTATGAAAAACTTATGGACAATGAAAACATTGAAGTGAGAGAGAAAAGAAGTGTATTATCTTGCTTGTTTTAAGAAAGACCTTTTTAAGTTAAAGTAATAAGAAAAGTTGTCAAGGACTAATCTTTGTTAATTCGTTCATTCATAATTATATTTTCAATACAGAACAATATCAAGATGTTTTAAAGGTTGTAGAATCTGGAAAAAGGATTCTGGCTCATTAAACTGAAAATATTTCTCAGAATTTGTTAAATTGTATAAATAATTCAAATACTTGTGTAAAATGTGGCTTATATGACAAAATTAACTTTAAATGGGAATAAAAACAGAATATAGTTGTGAATAATTCTTAATACACAAATTGTTTATTTTAAGACGTAGGGTCTTAAGGTTTCTTTTAACTAGTTTTCAACCTACGATAAGGGTTCGGTATATCATCCGTCTTTGATGCCTTTTCGTCTTGAATCTCTTAAAGCTGCTTCTCACACTCTTCATCATAATCTGCATGGGTTTATGGACTTGATCAACGTCTCTGTCGATCAAGGGGGATAAGACAACGACAAATGTTATTCTTATCAAGGAGAATGCATTGATCAGATGACCGAAAAATTAGTATTGCTGACAGCAGATCATACCAAAATCATGAGATGATAAAATATATCATAACAATGAAATTTTAGAATTTGTAGACCAAAAACATCCATTTTTAAAATTTACTTTGAAATAATACTTATTAAAAGGGAAAATAAATGTTAATCGTTAAGTTTGGTTTTTATAAAATAAATGTAAGCTCTTTTAGAAAAATGAAACATTTTTTTAAAGTGATAATCATAGTCAAAATAATATATTCGGATTATGGAAAAAATTTAATAATGTATTTATTATTCAAGCCTTATTTTTTTAAATACCGAATGAATTTTACTTTCAGTTTAGTTTTTCTAGTAGTACTAGATTTCTGAATAGAGAAACTCCAGAACAAAATAACTCGATCAAACCATTTAAAATCACAGATACAACAAGAAAAAGTATCAAAATTAATTAGTTAATAAAATGAATTAGATTATATTATTTAAACTTTATTTATGTAATAAAATGTTGCCTTTATATAATTTAGATACTTACATTAACTTACATATTATAACTATGATTTTTCCTTCAGATTATATTATTTTAAATGTAAAAATTTTGAGTTCATATGCCAACACATTTACATAAATTAATGTTTTATTTATCTCCCAAATATCTGAGTTGTAATCCAATCGATAGTAGTACCTCAGTATGTTTTAATATATATTTAAATTTAAAATTATTTTTAAAATTAATGTAAGATATTTATGATACGATAATTATTTCGTCGAAATATACGAAAATAATTTTAACACTTTACGCTCGCAGATGCTAGATTTGTGCCAATGACTCATGTTTAGATGACAACAGGAAAATAGAATTAGAAACGAAACAAAATTATCTGAGCGGATAGACGTATCTTCTCCCTATGATTAAGTGCGCCAAATTCATTTCCGTTTTCTATGCCATGTTTATTTTTCAAAAACAAAATAAGATAAATGTTAACTATGCGACAAAAATTCAAAATTAGAAATCACTCAAATAACTGAAAATTTATAATATAAAATTTATCACATGTACTTAATTTCTTACGAGTTATTAAGAATGTTCATGCACTCAATATTCACTTTTTAATAAAAACTCCATTCATACATACACAGATTAATGAAAATTTTTAATATTGTTGTTTTAATGTAGTGTAGATAATATAATTCACAATTTTGTATTGATTTCAATCCAAAATTGATTCAAGCTTTATTAGAGTACATCATGATGCAAAATGTAATAACAAAACCATTTTAAATGATATTTCCATGTCATAAATTAAAATAAAAGAAAAAATATTTAGCGAAACAAACGAATTCTTTTAAACAACGAATTTTTTTAAACAAACGAATTTTTTTCAAACAAACGAATTCTTTTAAATATATTCAAGGTTATTTTCTGTGAGTATTAATGTTATACAAATGGACTAAATATTTTATAATTAAATTGTATATGAAAAGTAGTTAACAGAAACATATTCTTAGCATATTTAGAATTAAATTCTTCGTAATTTAATTACTTAGTAGTAATGTTTCATGATAAAGAAACATTAGTGCAAATATACCATATATACATAATTAATATAATATAGAATATGCATTTTGACAATAAATTTAATAAGAAAGAATCAATTAAATCCTATCGTTAATTCTCAATTCTTAGTTATTTTTTTTTTCTTTTCTTATTATTTTTATGTTTAAAATTCTTGATACCAAAATTTATTTCGAATTTTATGCAAAATATTGTGAGTACGCCTTGAAATTAAATAAAATTAGTATGCATTTTTTAGAACAGATTTTAACTAAGAATATTTCAGCAACATATTTAAAATACCATCCAACGAGCATTTCAACAGTTGAAGCGCAACATCCAAAATATTTACGTTCAAAAAAGCTATGATCGAATAAAATAATATAGAAGCGATGGTAATGTAATGTTCATTCGGGCATAAATTTAACAAAACGAAAATATTTATGATTCATGAGAATTTTATTCTTAATTTAAAACATATCACAATTAGTTTTATAGATAAGAATCATTCCAGTTTACATTAGAAAAACGAAAGCGTTTACTTACGTGTTACTCTCGTAATTTACACTAATTGTTCAAGTAATCCGTGTTCATTTAAAAATAGTCCAAAGCAAAACACACAAGAAAACCGAAGAGTAGAAAGTATAGCATCCGCAAACGAACACGCGATTCCAGATACTGATCAAATTTACAACTTTTGGCGGTAAATGAGCCATTTTTCTTCTTTTGCGGCAACCCTTACTCACTGGTCGAGACGATTGCGAAAACTTTGTAACAGATCGCGGCTATTTCGTTAATGTATCCCTGGGAGAAAGCAGCAGGTGATACTGAAGCAAATATGTGTGTTATTTTATTTTTCAAAAATATTCGTTTATTTTTTTTAAAAAAAAATCTTCAACCTTTCTTTAAAATCTTCTCATTATAATATCATTTTTTTAAATATATTAAAAGAGTAAGAATCTTAGCATATTTGCATTTGTTAAATAATAATAAAAATATAGATGCTTCTACTTCGATTATTAAAAGTATTAAGAGAGTTTCTTATTCGCTTTGCAGATTTATCATTGATATTAATCGAAATCCAAAACAATATTTAAATTTTATATTTTCTTTAACAATTGTATTTTCAAAACTAAAACAATCTAATAGTTTGTTTTTTAAATGTAAATTATTAAATTGGCTCAAACACTTTTTAAAAAGAATTTCCACATACACTTTCTAGAAATCATGAAATTCTAATAATATATATTTCAAAGAAAGCTAAGAGTATATTCAAAGTAAAACAAAACTAAAAATAAATATATCTAGAATTGTGGTTATTGTGAATGTAAATATACGATATTTTATGTTTATGATGATTGCATATGCTTGTCTCAATAATGTATTTGTTAAAGCCCAGACTGGTTTAGTATTTCCTTTCAAATGGGTCTAATAAATTCTTAATATTTCTTCCAATTTTCTAAAAATTTTTGAATTTTAGTTTATTTTCTGTCTTTTGAGAAATAAATAATGAAAATAAATTATGCCAAAATTTTAATTATAAGGAATGAATATTGAGGTAAAAAATAGGACATGGATTATTCAAGCGTTTCACATTTTTGATTGGGGTATTCAAAAGCAGGAGTGAATTTAAACTTAATTTCTTAAGTTTGTTTACTTACAAATGTATATGTTAGTATTTATTTAAGAATAAATAAAAAATAATTTTTTTACTGCAATTATTATTGAGTTCTTTACAGATTTCATATTTTAATATCCATAAATACACATAATTAAGATGAATATTGAATGTGTTATAAATATTAGACATATGATATTTTTTATTTTATGTGTTATTTATATATTGTTTTTATTGTGTTATTTATATGGGTTTTTTATTTTATGTGTTTTTAATCTGTGAGCTGAAAGTTTCTAAGGATATGAGTTAATAACAGTATTTAATTTTACATTTGGAACAATCTAGACACGAATATTTAGAAAGCAGTAATCATAATTTCAAAAAAAAAAATAAATAATGGAGGAATAATCCAATATTGCATGAATAAATTTTCGCTTATTCTATATCCTTCTAATTTTATGTAAACAAAAAAATATCTGACCTCTCTCATAATTAAACAGGATTTTTCTTTCTCTTCCTCTAATCTAAAATCTCACTGACTGTATAAATATAACTTTAAAGCTAACTTGTAGGCAGAACAGCTTTTCCAGTTAAGATTATAATTATTGAAGAGCTTATTTTATGAAATTCCACAACAGTACACAGAGAAAAAATTTTATTTAATTTTTTATTTTTTATATTTATTTATTTTTTTGAAAAATTAAATAATAATTTTATTTAATTAATAATGTTCAATTAAGGCTTATAAATATTAAGCCAGAACATTTATCTGAAATAATAGGAATGTGGGGAGTTTGATTACATTAATGTATGGAAAATATTTATCATTTATCTCTCCAATGCATAAAACAAACTCAGTATTTAATTGACACATGCTATATATATATATATATATATATATATATATATATATATATATATATTTAACCCTGAGTAAAATGAACCCGCTAAGAAAACTGCAATTATATTTACTATTTCACATACTTCTTAAAAAATTAAAGATTGATTATATAAATATTTCTAATAATAATAAAATCATCTTTAACATTCACAAATTCTTAAAAAACAAAAGAATATTACTCACATTAATCCCTCCGGAAATTAAGATTCTGTTGAATAAAAATTCTATAAATATATATAAAAGTAAATAATCCTGATAGATATTTAGAGGGTGAGATACTGAATTTTTTAATCATTTCGTGTTAAAAAAAAATGAAAATCCATAACAAAGTCAAAAGCTTAGTTCAGACGTACTAGGATTTTTTGGGAAAAATAAGAGCTTGGAACTACTTTGATATACCACCCCAAATCGGAAATTTGGTGACTTTTTTTCTCGCCTACCATAATACCTATTTTTGGCGCCTTTTTCTCTCGCCAAGATGGATTCTCGCTAAATACAAATAATTAATACATAAAATAAAACTTTAAAAAAATGGTACAAAATACAAGAAAATACTAAATTTAGCAACATCAAAAATCTAAGAGCTGAAAAAATCTAAATTAGCAACACCAAAATAAGAAACAGCAACCCTAAAATGTCCGTAGGTAGAGCCAGATTTGTTGCGTAATTTTTTTTTTTTGGGGGGGGGGTTTCAAGAGCTTTTGAAGAGAGAAATAGAGACCGCTAATAGCGATAATATAAGCTATAATTTGTGAGAAAATATGACTTTTTGTGCAATGAAAGATTTAATTAAGAATTTTTGCTTAGAAAATAATTTTTTCATGCGGCTAGTTTATAAATACTTTTTCACATTTTTATAAAGTATTTAATGTAAAAAGTTTTATTTTGAAATGTATACATAATATTGAAAATAAAATTAAAATATGATAATAATATAGTCTACATTTAATTTTAAGTAATATTTTCTTCCTTATTATTTTACCATAAGGACAAACTGCACCTCTTGAAGAAGATAAATAAAAAGCTTGATAAATTGTTTATAAAATAAATATTAAAAATCGATAATGAATCTGTGAGTGTCATCTTTCGTTTATCAACTCTTTTTTGGGAGAAAAATTCGGCATACAAATATAATCTGTATCTTTCAATCCTAAGTTTAGAAATCGGCTTAAAGAAAACCCAAAGTTAGAAAAATTTTGACTCCACATAATAAACTTATAAAGAACCAAATGAATTTGTAAGGTGTTTTACAATGTGGATCGTATTCATATATCGCTAAGGAGAAAACCTGGAAATCTCCTATGCTCCCATCATAACAGCATGCAAAAGGCAGAAGCACAACAGGCATCTTCCCTTCTTTAACAGAGGCTAGAATTGAACCTAGAAACTTATATGGAAGAGAAATTTCCACGCTGAGCTCTGGATTTTATAATTTAAAGTAATTCAATGTAACATAATAAAATCGTAAGCCGAAGTTGCTGTTAACATGTTATCTGTCATTTGTATTTGCTTCGGCACAGCCGGTAAAAATTCAAATGAATGCCTATGATACTAGATTCAAAATGCAGTGATTAATAAAAGAAAAAATAAATATTACAATAGTAATAAATCAATTATTTTCAAGTATTTAATTTTGTACTAAAATAAACATGTGTTTTAAAAAAGTACAAAGAATATTCCTTTTTTTTATTTCAGTTTATTATTCCTCAAAGTTCTTATAAGTTATCAACTTTAAATTTACGTTCATGTAACATATTCAAAGTTAATTCCTTTACACCTATATACATACTCAACAAGTTTGTAAAATTATGATTTTTTTTTTTTTTTTTTTTAATTTTTTAAACAATTTTGGAAAAATTGAGTGATTACTTTTTACACAAGTAAAGAAATGAAATGAAAAGGATTAAAAATTAAACAAACCAGTTTTAAATCAATTAATAGACTTTAAACCCTATAAATGTCTTTCTCTCATATTTTATTCGATAAATAGCCAACCATTATAGTAAATTGTATGCATAGAATAAAGCATTTCTAAATAATGAATATTTTTGAAACTAAGAAATAACTTTTAAATAGGGAAACATGTACTTAATCTTCTTGAGATTCACATGTCTAAGATATTGTAACATCAGATATTTTTAGAACAACGATGGCAATAACAAATTTCAAGAACGTTATAAGGAAGTTTTTTTCCTTCGTTTTTCTGACAAAATCATTTCCTTGTATCTGTGTATCAAATTTCCCATCATCAGTTTGCAATGTCATCATAACAAATTTGCTTTCGATGTTTTTATAATTATTCTACACAATTTTTACATAATCTTTCGGGTAAACATTCTTTAATGGGAAAGAGCGTCAGTAACTACAGAAAAATTATAATCTCAGTAAATTGTCGGTGTGCATATTTGTTTTGTTTTTTTCACAATAATTTAATAATGTAGAGCTTTTAACAAAAAAATTTGATCATTTTAATGCTGAAACAATTTATTCTTCACAATTTATTTTTCGTAGTGAAAAAATGGTTTAAAAACCAAATCGATGGTAAAACTATAAGATTAATAACTCAAATCGATATTTAAAAAAGTTAAAAAACGTTTTTATTTTTTTATATTAGTTTACTTGCTTTTATTTTCGTATATTTTAAAATATCGATTATTGAATTATTATTCGATTAAATAACATAAATAAAAATCGATGAGAGCGAATTTTAAACCGATTTGAAGATAAATTTAAATCGATGGAACTTAATATGCTTAATGGATAGTCTAACAGTATTACTAACTGCTTTAGGTAGGGTCACGTCTTTAGAAAATTAACTTTTTATACATAGAAAATTGTGTATGTGACAGAAAAGGAAACTCAAAAATCTCTTCACCCAATTTGATATTCTCTCTTGTATTAAATAAAAGCATTACCCATTTCCTGGTATTCTAATAGCAGAATAGAACTAAAGAACAATGCTAATTAAACATTATTCTATCAGTATAATCTTTTCAATTATAAAATTCCTCGATATTTTTAAAAAAAAAATTGGTAATTTTTTTTAAATAACAAACTCTTAACAGTATTATTCATTAGTTTTCATTGCAAACTAGAAGTAACGCCCTAGCTTATGGCATATAAGAAGCCAGGCAAGATACTAAAATATGTCATTTAACAGAAATATAGATGTATTTTTCATTCTTTTTATTCTGTTTGTATGTATCTTCATGATGTGTATATTTAGGAGTTAAACATGTCTCCTTCTTTATGATGTGTAAATATGCCCGTACAAAAAGAATTACGCAGTTAATATGCGAAACGATCACAATTGTTTGTGACTCGAGAATACATAACAGAAAATGTAAATTTGTTTAGTTACCTATTGAATTTATAAATATGTCCTAATATTTAACAGTTTAAACTTATGAATGCTATTAATTTACTGAGGTGAAAATGCTCTTTAGGTCCCCTACTCTGCCAACTTGGTGAAAGTGTGCTGTGGGTCCAGTACTTGGCGAGTTTTCAAAAACGCTGTTGCCATGACAATAATTTAATACGATTTTTAACTAATTAGCAACCAATGAAAATGTCCGATTTTTCAAACTGAAACTAATTAACGATCAATGAAAATGCAAAAAGAAAAAACCAATTAATGAGCATGCACGAAAAAGCGCTTCAAATTATTTCTTCCGGAGGTTGCCATAAAGAGCTCATTAGGGATAAATACGTCCGGTTTACCACGCTTGGTGCATTTATCGCCAAGTTGGCAGAGTAGGAGACCTAAAGCGCAGATTAACGATTTACTGATTTTAGCCACGAATAATATCGAAATATTTATTAATTTGATGCAGAACTTCTTGATAAATACTAAAAAAATGCTTATAATGAGTTAAAAAGTTTTATACTTATAAAATTATGTTACCAAGTAAATAAGGTGACAATTGTAATATTGTAATTAAATTTATCAACTCGGATTCAGTATAATAGATGAAATAGCTGTAGTCGCTATGTTTTAGGTTATCTGAACGTCTCATCAAGGTTATTTTTCTTCATAACTATTATTTATTCATAATTTTTATTTTATTATTTAATTAAAAGTTTAATATATACATACTTGCGATAGTATTTATTAAGAAAATAAAGCTCTTGGCCTTTAAATTATTTATTATCTATGAGTTGAAAAAAAAACTGAAGACCATTGTTTTGTCATTATTATTAATTAAAAATAATAACACATATGATCAAGGTAGTTTTAAAAATGCCTTTGAATAATTTTTCTATAATATAATCCTTGCATCTCATAGCTTATAATTTTTCATATTTCACTTTTTTATCGGATATTAAATAGCAATTTCGATTGGTATTTCTCTATAATGTTATTCATTTCATCAAAATTGCTTGACTGCTTTTTTTTAAATTCTAAGCCTATAGTTACAATATGGTTATTTAAAACCGTTTTACTTTGAACTGAACTTCTCATTTTAGAACAAGTTGAAGAAAATTCGAATAATGACAACAAATTTTAGAAAGTATTCGCTGCTTGATTATTTTATTCACCAAACTGAAATAGTTTGGAAATCGTATAATTTTTCACGCATTCATTTTTTGAAAGAATGTAAATTTAGCTTGAACTTAAATTACTTTAGCCTACTATTCCTTACTTATCAATTTCCTAC